>JASGXE010009610.1:0-24254 GCA_030068105.1 Sinentomon sp. SZTP_YWyxl
CCCGCCAAAAAACGGCCAAGAACCCAAAGTAGCGTTTTAACGCACACCCTGACGTGTGGGCAAAACGCTAACTAAAAAAGTTAAGGACGGTTGGTGATTGGTATGAAGAGTCCTCATGGAAGTGACAGAAACAACAAAATTTTCATAACTTTATTCTTAAGGGGAACCCGAATAACACTCTTTAGGCCACACAGAAACATACCGAATAAAAACAAAGATTAAATGAACAGATAAAACAAATACAAAAACGTTAAAACATGCCGAACGGCCAAATAAAAAGAACCCTTTAGAGAAACAAAAAGAAGTCTTTGGTGGGGAAAATTCCATTCGAAAGTTGGTTTGGCCTAAATTTCTTTTCAAAGAATGGGTTCCAAAAATCCAATTTGATCCATCGCTCAATCCTTTTCGTGAATTGGAACTGAATGGCCCTGGTTTTCGACTTGGAGTTACTGAATTTCTTTGGCCAGATTCACCATTTGGGGAGCCGGAAATTAAAAGGATCTTGTTTCATCCGGTAATTAAAACTGCAAATAGAGAAAGGAGAAGATCCGTTTCCCCCATTTGCCCCCTGAAATTTGTTGTTTTTCAAAACTCACCTTTGTTTTATTTGCCTGTCTGATTGTTGAAAACCAGAGTTTCGGAGACTTACCGGTTTTTCGTGGAATAAGGGTTTTCGTGGGTTATCCCCAAAAAGGAAAGGCTAAAGCACTTACCCCGCAAGAAGGTTGTTGAACTTGTGGGGTTATCCAAGGGTAATCTCCTTTGGGAGGGAGAATTCCAGTTGGTGAATTAAAGGTAAATTGTTGGCCTAAGGAAAGCTGGTAAAAGAACAAAAAGGAAACGGTAAAATTCACAAAACACAAAACACCTAAAACGGGCGAAGGTTCGCAAAGGGTTAAAACTGAAAACAAAAGGTTGCGATGCAGACCGGCTGCATCGTATGTTAAAAAGGTTGGGGCCAACACGACCCACAACCCAAAACCGGGAAACGCTGGACAACAACTTGACGCACACAAAAATGACATGCCACTTTTCGACTGCGGTGGCCGAGTGAGTCTTGGTTCGCGAATGACCCTGTCGGTGCAGGTCGAACGTCAACTGCGGAATGAGCAGCAGAGTAGGAATGCTGCGAAAAGGAAGGCGAGAGCGAAGCCAATTTTGCTGTCGAACTCATTTGTCGATAACGGTCGAGAAATCGCCTTGCACGCGGTGATTTTGTGCGTGTTGGTGATAACAAGGCAGACCGAAATTTTTATAGCATTTCGAACGATGGAATGTTCGGAACTGCTATAGCCCCCCCGTGAAAAAGAAAATTCTCAAAATGAAATTTGGAGAATTTAAAAAATTGAAGTTTTGAAAATTTCGGTTCACCCTGTACCCAAAAAGGGTTGTGAACATTTCGATGCACACTGTACGTGCTCAAAATTGAATGTACAACTGTTCCAGTTGTGGAAAAATCGAGGGTGCTTCTGTGTTGCCTGCCGAGTCGAAAAGTGACAAGTACAAAACAGAGAAAGTAAACACTGCAAAAGAAACACATTAAAATTATAACAGTTACAAACAAATTAAAAGCAGATTCTGCCCTGCCATTATATTCGCCAATGAAATTTTCACGATGCGATTGATAATTTGATTTCAATTTTGTATCGTTTCCAAAATCAACACATGGTCAAAATTCGGCCTTTGCCATCCACCCACCCACAGGCGACTGCAGTCTCCTCCCTCGTTCACCACTATCCGCAGATAGGTAATTTGGAACGAACCGAAGGAAACTACAGCCTCCCGTGGGCGAGTTTCAGGCAAAGCTCGAAATCTTCCCAGCTGTGAGGTGTTGATCAATTGTGGCGACAATTTGACAAATCAATTGGAAATTGTTTTTTTTTTTTTTTTTTTTGTAATTCAGACAGAGTAATGAAGCGCGAGCTCTCAATGTGCGCCTGCACACCCGCAAGTGGCCGCTGCCTCCTCCCTCGTCCACCACTATCCGCAGATAGGTAAATTGGGACGAACCGAAGGAGACGGCGTCCCCCGCAGGTAGGCAATAGCGAACAGTGAAGCTCAGTGGGTTGCACTATTTTATCCTTGATGGAGATGACGCGTTTATGCCAGGTATTTCGGCATTTTCCGATTATTCCGGGGACGCAAATCGTAACGGTTTTCTGAATGATCGTCATCCCCGATTTCATCGTTGCAAAGTGATTCATTAGGCGATCCCTGGTTTGCGGAAATTGAGTCGTCGGAGTGATGTGTGTTGCCAGCTCCGACCGATTCCGACTCGACCGACACCATGCTATCATCCTGGACATTAGAGTTCTGTTTTAAAGGTAAAGGGCAAGAAAACACATCGTGTGCCTGATTATGTTCCTTGCATTGTGGCAGAGTTTTAAATGGGTAAATGCGGTCGGCATTATATGTGCAAGGCCGACTGGTATCATTTCGCCACTCCTTTACTGTGACATTGTTTTTGGGATCAATTTCCAAAATGATGTGAGGCTTTGAAAATATTGGGGCGGATTTATCGTGAAATCCCTTTTGTTCGTTTGATTTATGGTCCAATTTGATTTTGACCAAATCCCCAACATTCAATGTGAGAGCCTTATGTTTTTTGTTGAAAGCCTTCCTGTTTTTCTTGAATTGTTTTTCGGCTTCCTTTTTTACAAATTCGAAAATTTCTCGGCGTTCTAAAAGATCGGCTTGTTCATCAACCGATGCCTGAGAAATTTTTTCGGGGTCCAACAATTTCAACATTTCGGGTGTTAGTAAGTCCCGATTCAAAAAGACTCTTGCCGGGGTCAACCCATGACCCTCATGAATATTGCTGTTGATGCTCAATTGAATGAATTTGATTTCCTTGACCCAGCTCTTATGGTCATCGGAAATCGTGGAGCGAATTAAATTCCTAATGCTTGCTATTAATCGTTCAGTTGGGTTAGAACAAGAATGACCCGGTGCCGTGTAAATGGGTTCAATGCCCATGGATAAGGACCATTCCTTGAAGTCGTTCGATGTGTGAATTGACGCTTGGTCCAGTATCCATGCGATTGGGCAACCAAACTGAGCGATTATTGAATCCTCCAAAATTCTGATCAAATTCTTTGTTGTGTGGTTCGGCAGTATGCTCAGAACACAGAATTTGGAGCGAACTTCCATGCATGTTAGCAAGCATTTGGTTTTGTTGCTTTTTGCAAAATAGCAAACATCCAAGCTCCAAACATTGTTTTCAACTTTTAAATTGATGCTTTGCATCTCACCAAATGGTTTGGAGTTTGCATATTTTGCAGCCTGGCATTTCTCGCAAGTTGAAACCAATAGTCTGGTGTCGCGATTCATGTTTTGCCAGTACACAAGATTTCTTAACTTCTTGTAAGTTTTGGAGCATCCAGTATGGTTTTGCGATTTTGAATGAATGCAATTTCAAAACGAATGTTTTTACAAAATGTTTTGGCAAGAGGATAACAAACCCATATGGACCCTGATCGACGTAAACAACGCCGTCAACCAACTTAGCCTTATTGGCTCTGTCCTGAAGATTCTTGTGTCTCTTCATGGTCTGTTGATCAGCTCCTTCTGCCAATTGAACATCACCTGAAATATAGCGCTTTAAATCCCTGCAGTATTGATCTTTTTCTTGTTCGACTTTGAGGTCCTGCAGGGTGAATCCCATGTAACGTTCCATTTCAGTGTTGGAATTGACATTGTTACAAAAAATTGTGTATTCAATGGGATCCGCAAAAACGTTTTCTAAACAAAGCGCTTCGTTCTCATGAAGGAGTGAAACCTGGCAAGGACGTTTTTTCCTCGGACGTTGAGGTTTGCCCATGCTGTCAGATTCCTGTGGTGACAAAGGATCAGGTTCACTCAAAATCATGTTGATGTAATGAATTTCTTCCTTCAGGTGACTGAATTGGGTATCGCTTCTCCCCTATCGATCTACAAATTTGATTTTCCTCAATGGAAAATGTGGGAGAAGCGAGCGGAACCACACGACTGGCATAGTCCACCAGAGTGTTTTTCTTGCCTTTAATATGTCTCAGGACGATGCGAGTTGCTTGTAGTCGCAGCAACCATCGGGCAATTTTGTTTCGTGGCAGTTTCATGTTATGCAAAAACGAGATTGCGATATTGTCCGTGTACACGGTGCACCCATCGTCCTGAATATATTGAATGAATTTGTCAACAGCCAGTAAAACGGCGTAAAGTTCTGCCGTTTGAGCATCCCAATTTTTCTGCGATTTTTCTAATGTTTTCGCGAAAAAGCTCACTGGCAAATATTTTCCTTCAGGAGAAAGTTGAGTTAGGACACCGGCGACATTTTTCTTTGGTGACGCATCGGTGAACATAACGTATGGCAACCCAGGTTTTGGCAGGTACAAAGCGACTCGTAGAGCCAATGCCTCCTTGACCGTTTCAAAACTTTTCTGGGCTTCATCACTCCATTCCAGCCGTTTCACCTTGCGGTTTTTCAGCTTGTTTAAAGGCTGCAAAATATCAGCTTGGCATGGAATGAATTGACCTAAGAAATTGACAGCTCCGAGGAAAGATTCCAGTTCATTTACGGTGGTTGGAGCTGGCCATCTAGTTATGGCATCAATTTTCTCAGGGTCAGGGATCCTTTTCCCATAGGAAAGGATGAAACCCAAATATTTCACAGTTCGTGTTGCGATTTTACATTTGCCGTTCAATGAAAATCCTGCGTCTTGTAACGCACGCAACACATTTGAAACGTCTTTGTAATGCGTTTCAAGGTCCTCTGACGCAATCAAAATGTCATCCAGAAAACAATGCGTAAAGGACAGATATTTGTGGAGGACTTGATTTATGATTTTTTGAAATGCCTGCCCAGCTGTTGCCAAACCTTGAGGAATCCTATTGTATGTGTATTGGTAGTTTGCATTTCCAAAACTGAGGATCCTCTTGGTTAGTTCATCATCGATGACAATGCTGTGATAAGCACTTGAAATGTCAAGGAGGGTATAGAATTTTTTTGAACCCACCTTGTGAAAAATGTCGTCGGGCCTAGAAAGGGGTGAATAAACCGGTAGTACCCTTTGATTTATGGGCCGGAAATCGGTAACCATTCTGTAAGTCCCGGGTTTTTTCTTGGGAATCAAGAGGCAACCGCAACAAAATTCACTGAATCTTTTCTCAATTATCCCCTCTCTTTCCATCTCATCCAATATTTCTTGGAGAATGATTTCTTTCTGAGGGGACAATTTGTACGGTGACCTCCGGAATGGCTTGTAAGAATCTAATCTAACAGTGAAATTAGTATTCTTAACACAGCCGATTTCTTTCCGGAACAAGTAAGAAAACGAAGACAACAAGTCTTCAAAACGCTTTCTTTGTTCAAGCGTAAGGTCTTCCCCGAATTCGATTTCTGAATCATCATTGACCCCGCCGTTTTCATCATTGCAGCTGGAATCAATGGTAATGGAATCGTAGTTCCTCAAGGGGTCAAATGATTTAGGGTCGAAAGCGACGTTATCAATTTTGCCCAGGGTTATGTGGTCTGGGATATCGGACGGTTGTACGTCCTCAGCGGAAAATTCCAACACAAAGGTTTTAAGTTCTTTCCCGTCGCAATCGATTTTTTGAAATTCGTGTGTTTCGCCGCGAATGCGATATTCGTTTTTTGCGGTGTTAATTTCCATTCCCAATGCGGAAATAACATCCAAGCCGATGATCAAGTTCATCGCCAAATTTTTGATAATGTAGAGCTTCGTTCGAATTGTTGCCTTGTGTATGGCCAGCTTAATAGAGACGAAGCCCAAAAATTCGCATTCGCGGTTGTCAGCTGATCGAATTTGCGCTGTTGGCAAGTGCAGGGTGTTCCGAATCTTAAGATGACTGAACATCTCTGCACTGATCAAGCTGATCACACTGCCAGTGTCGACCAAACCCACTGTTTTTCGTGCATTGATTGAAACTGCCACGCCTGGATAATGCTTGCTTCTGTTTGCATGCAAGGTCTTAAACAAAGAAACGTAAGAAATTTTGGAAGTGGTACAACCTGATTCGTTGAGTTCCGGTGAACTGACGTCATGGGTCAAGTCTGAACCCATTGACGTCACACTTCCAATTTCCGATGCCTGCATGGTTGCTGCATTATCTTGTCGAGTCGGATCGCCGAAGCTAGCACCACCACATCGACGACGACTTCGACTAATATCCTCTGTATGGGATGTGGAAGGCAAAAAGGCAGAATCAGAAGGGAAAGGGTGGGTGGGGTCAGTGGATAAAATTGAATGGTTTGTAGACTCTTGTGAATTATTGACTGAGTCCATGGTGTCTACGGCCCATGACTCTACTGTTCGTTTTCCGAAAGGTCAGAAGGTGGGGAGTGGACAATGGCATTGACTTTTTTGTTAAACGTTTTTGAGCGGGTATGGTCCTGTTGGTTTCGTGAGTGGCTGAATTCTGTTTGTTGCTGCCACGATCCCGCTGTTGAACAAATTCGCGTCTCCCCCCTTTCGGAGAACTGGATTGGCGATCTTTTTGATTTGAAAAGTTTTTGTTGCGGGAAGACTGCTTTTCAGAGTATTGCGCGTTTTTTGGGACGGACTTTTGGGCGTTGTTTGGTTGGGGCGAATTTATGCCACCGAAATCCAAGTCATATTGCCGCTTTCTGCAAATTTGGCTAATGTGGCCTAATTTCCCGCAATAGCCGCACTCGATGTCCTCGTATTTTCGTTTCCAGGGACATTGCGAGTGGGTGGATTTGGCGATGACTTGCCTTTATTGCGGATGTAGCACCTGTCCTGAGTGTGGCCAACTTTGCCACAAAATGCGCACTCCAAAGATTTGTTGTCCGATTTTTTGGGTGTGTTGTTTTGATGTGGCTGAGCGTGTTTTCTGTTTTGCTCAATGCCAAACCCAACCTGGTTGACAACGAATCGCTGAGCAGTGTAGGTGGAATTCTGCTCGATTAGGAGTTCCTCTGCGGCAGTCAAATCGCGCAAGAGGGAAGAAACGTCTGATGTTCGGCGTTTCTCAATAGCATCCTGATTTTGGGATGACAATTTTTGTGAACTTGTTCGATCAGCAGCCGCGGATGCACCACATCGAACAGAATTTCAGCGATGCGTGTCACCCGGGTGAAAAATGCAACAACATTTTCATCGGATTTTTGTTTTATCTGCAGCCACTCATTGTTGAGTTTGCATCTAAAGTCTGCAGAAAAGAAAACTGTTAGAAAGTTGTTCTTGAAATCCGAAAAACTTGCCAGATGAAATTTACGTTGTTGAACCAATTCAGGCAGTCGCCTTCCAAAAAGTGATTGATGTTGTTAAAGAAAATGGCGTCAGGCCAATTTTCAGATTTCAAAAACGTTTGCAGTTTTTGCAAGAAAGTGAGAGGGCATTCGGAAGGTTTGCCCGAAAATTTTTGGAAAACAGGCAGATCTTTAGTCTTCATCTTCGATCGCCAATCCAACCTTGTTTGACCAATGTTAGAGGAACTTTGTGAAAATTCTGCGTGCCGTTCGTAACCACACTGGAATAAAGTGGCCGAGACGGTAGCGATCCAAAACCACTCAACGGGCCGTTTAAATTGTCCCGCGCTTTGCGTGTTTGGCCCATTTGAGTTTCGTGGAAAAGATGGCAAAAAAGAAAATTCCCTTTGACCAAAAGTTGCAGGTTGAGACGTGCTGCAAGTTGGCACGCCAGGCAAGCCAAGACCACTAAAATTCCCAACTTGTGGTTGGTTATTTGTGAATGGTGGTCTCACAGTGGGATCCAAGTTGTTGTTGGCATTGCCTTGACTCATGGAGCGTTGTGCACGAGTTTTCCACGGAATGGCCATTGTGTGTGGACTTGTGGGTTTGCTGCACAAGGTCATCAATTCTTTTCAGCAAATGATCTTGAAATTCTTGGCTTTGTTCTAATGCCCGTTCCAAAAAGTTAATGCGGTCACTTAGTTTACGCATTTCTTCCGTGTGGCCATTGACGGAATGCTCGCTCGATCCTGAACGATTGATGACGAAATCAATTTTATCTAAAAGGAGCTCCTGAAAATTTAATGATCGTTTTTGATTGAGTTCCATTTCACAAAGTCTTGCATCAAAAGCTGTAAATGGATCGAAAGGGCTGGCAGGTGGACTGACAACATGTTCGCTGTTCAGAGCCATGTCAAACTCAACAATTTTGGCAGTTTTTTCACTGGATGTACCAGCTTCAATTTCTCGACCGTAATTAATCAATTCAGTTGCCCTGAGATGTTCAATGTTAGGCTGTGGGCTCTGAATGTGAATCCCGCCTCTTGTCAGACGTCTCCAAAGTTGTCATGTTGGAAAAAGTTCACAAGTTTTGAATTGTGAATTTTGTTCTGAAACTTCCAGAGACAACTCACACCAATACACCGTTAAACAAAAGTGTGTGCAAAATCCGGGATTTTTGAGTTACGGGCGCCAAGTAGCGTTTTAGCGCACACCTGTACGTGTGGCTAAAAGGCTATCTAAATAGTTGAAGAACGGTTGGTGATTGGTATGAGCAGTTCTCGATGGAAGTGACAGACAGACGAACAAGATTTTTCATACACGTTTATTCTCAACAGTATTGAACACAGCTGACACTATTGGCCGACAAAAACATGTGAAAGAATAATAAACAACAATTAAAACAAAGGCACTATGCCAAAGAGATAAAAACCAAAAAAACACAAAACGTTAAAACACTTTGCCGAACGGCCGATGCAGATAAAACACTTAAACAGTATCACGGTATCCTGGTAATGTGCTTTACTGTTCCGGAATTCTTGTTGGTGAGTATTCCTTAATTGGGTCCTGAATGAGTATGAGCTAAGCGGGAATCTAAAATGGAACACTTAGCTTTCTGATCGTGCTTTCGTTGGTCTGTGACCAACTTGTAAAGTGCTGGATGATCAATTTGCAGGCACCGATGATGGTCGATCTTGCCTATTTGAAGGTGGTCTCGAGATTAGTATTCCTGTGCTGAATTCCATTGAAAAACCGGATCTGTTGATCATCCGGTAATTAAAACTGCAAATAGAGAAAACGGAAAGATCACGTTTTCCCATTTGCTCTGAATGAACTTTGTTGTTATGTGCCAAGAACTCACACATTGGTGTTTTGATAGTCTGCTGTCTGAATTGTTGGAAAACTCAGATGTGCAGTGAACTTACCGGTTTTGAAAAGATGTTATCCAGGCTGTAATTGTTCAGAGAGTTTTACGTCCCAAACTAAATGATGTTAAGCGTGACGAAATAAGCACTTACCCCCGCAAGAAGTGTGTTGACTTGTCGGGGTTTCTCCAAAGTGTTGATAGTCGTTAATGTGACTGGTAAAGCTTCAACGCGAAGCAAATTGCCAAGTTGGCAAATGTCAAAATTTTGAGCCTATCAGTGCTGTTGTGAAAGGGAGAAAATGAATAACGGAAATGGTAATTTCACAAACACAAACACACTAAAACGGCGAAGGTTCGCAAAAGGGTTAAAAGTGAAAACAAAAGGTACGTGCAGACCGGCTGCATCGCATGATAAAAAGGTTGGGGCCAACACGACCCACAACCCAAAACCGGGAAACGCAACGCAACACAACAAATTAACAATCACAAAAATGACACGAATTGCCACTTTTCGACTGCGGTGGCCGATGAGTCTGGGTTCGCAAATGACCCTGTCGGTGCAGAGCGTCAACGGTAAAATGAGCAGCGAGTTGAAATGCTGCGAAAAGGTAGACGAGAGCGAAGCCAATTTTGCTGTCGAACTCATTTGCTGATATCGGCCTGAAATTCGCCTTGCACGCGGTGATTTTGTGCGAGTTGTTGATAACAAGGCAGACCGAAATTTTAATAGCATTTCGAACGATGGAATGTTCGGAACTGCTATAAAGGCATATGACTCATTGGTCATCTCATGTATCCACTTATATGCGGAATACGCCTCGGATACAATCAAATAAAAACATCCAACGGCTTGGGGAAATGGAGAAAGTTGCAAGCAAGTCTTTTACTCGCAAAGCATCTTTGAAATGAGCTCGGCATCGGCCGAGCAAGTTGCGAGTAGATTGTATGCGTTAAAAACACAATAGTGCTTTTCCAAGTTCATCTGATCAAAAAATATTCTCAAGATGTCCTTCATGTACCCCCACTCGTTTATGAATACGAGCACTCTGCTCGCCGTTCCAAACGTGCGGTGCAACCCGCACTTGTAATTTTTCAGCTTGCCACAAAACGTCATCACAGCGTGTGCCATGTTGTCGAAAGATTGCTTCTCTGCAATCAATAATTTGACATGGTCGTCTATGTACTTTGTGTATCTTCCAAGTACATTGACCATTTCGGACTCCAGAAAGAAAATCCCCTTGTCTGTGAAAATCCATTCTTGCTCTCCCAAATGTACATCCCAGGTCCTCTCTCGTAATTAAATGAAAATTCAAAAAAAAGTCGCGGTGCCCATCGGTCTTTTCAACAAACCTTCAAATTTCTCACCAATCAACTTTACTGCCTCTGGCAAAAATTCCCTGATCACTTTGTATCCCTCGTGATCCAAAATCAAAATCGATGTTTCCGCAAACTTGCGGTTGCATGTCTCGTAAGGGTCTTCATCACCCTGCTCTGCAACAAACATAATATGAGGCTGGAAGCAAGTTCGGTCTTTGAACCGTTTTTGGCCGTGACTGCAACGTCACACCAGACCCCAAATCCCAAAACTTTCTCACAGGCAAGTTCCTGCGAAATGCCTTCCTCTTGGGCCCCATATTCCCCACTTGCATTCCACTCGTGCTTGGCTGTGGCTCGATAACCTTAATAATTTGTACCTCATCCGAGCTGTCGCTATCGGAATGTTCCCCAGCCACAATCCTCAACTTGGGTGTTGGAGCCATTCTCCCAAAATCAAACTTTAAATCAGGATGCTGAACAATGCAAAATATATTCCGTCAAATGGAAGCAAAAGCTTCAATAAACCTTTGCAAAGGGTTTCTCTTGAAATGAGGCCGATTATTAAACGGCTCGAAACAAATGCTTCACAAAAATCTCTTAACAAAAAACTAAAGAGGCCACCAAACTATTCTACACTGAATATCTGAACGAATCACTAATCACAAAATAAGAAATCACTAATCACAGACAGAGAGTGAGGAGCTCCACAAAACACGTCCGCACGGCACGAGAGCTGAATCACGACTGAGCAATTTTGCTCGCACAGAGCGCCCACTTCACCTCGGTCTTACATTGAGCAAGAAAAGAGCCAAAGGAAACAAAAAATATGGGAGAATACAAATATACAGGGCATTACAGAATATTTAACCGATATAAAAAAATTATTGTTCCATAGATACAGATACTGAAAAACCAGAAAGCATCCAGTTGAGGAACTTTTGGCATTTCGATGCAGCGCAATCGATTTTCAAATGAGGAACTTCTGTATGTACAAACAATTGCACGATGGAAAAGCAATGTCCTCTACTTTAGGACACCCAACCGATTCCAAATCGGTGACTATGACACCAGGCAACATGGCCGCTAAAAAACACTTTTCTGTGCCCAAACACGAGGGCTTCTCGTTGGTCATTGCTAATGTAGCCTTGCGCAAAATGGCCGTCAAATTAAAATATGGAACATGGCCGTCCGCCGTCCTGCCATGCTTGTGCCACTTAACCACCTATTCTCCCCCTTGATGTTGCCAGGCAACTGCTTCCACGCGTAAGGAGCCTGAAAATGCCACGTCTGAAATTGGCGCGTAAATGGGTTGGCTACGGCCAACTCCTTGACCACCCACTCTCCGTTCCTCCCCTTCAAGCACTCCATGTCTACAACCACATACATGTTCAATCGGATCCTGTGCAGTTGTTTTTGGGATCGATGTCCAAAATGATGTGAGGCTTTGAAAATATTGGGGCGGATTTATCGTGAAATCCCTTTTGTTCGTTTGATTTATGGTCCAATTTGATTTTGACCAAATCCCCAACATTCAATGTGAGAGCCTTATGTTTTTTGTTGAAAGCCTTCCTGTTTTTCTTGAATTGTTTTTCGGCTTCCTTTTTTACAAATTCGAAAATTTCTCGGCGTTCTAAAAGATCGGCTTGTTCATCAACCGATGCCTGAGAAATTTTTTCGGGGTCCAGCAATTTCAACATTTCGGGTGTTAGCAGGTCCCGATTCAAAAAGACTCTTGCCGGAGTCAAACCGTGACCCTCATGAATATTGCTGTTGATGCTCAGTTGAATAAATTTGATTTCCTTGACCCAGCTCTTATGGTCATCGGAAATCGTGGAGCGAATTAAATTCCTAATGCTTGCTATTAATCGTTCAGTTGGGTTAGAACAAGAATGACCCGGTGCCGTGTAAATGGGTTCAATGCCCATGGATAAGGACCATTCCTTGAAGTCGTTCGATGTGTGAATTGACGCTTGGTCCAGTATCCATGCGATTGGGCAACCAAACTGAGCGATTATTGAGTCCTCCAAAATTCTGATCAAATTCTTTGTTGTGTGGTTCGGCAGTATGCTCAGAACACAGAATTTGGAGCGAACTTCCATGCATGTTAACAAGCATTTGGTTTTGTTGCTTTTTGCAAAATAGCAAACATCCAAACTCCAAACATTGTTTTCAACTTTCAAATTGATGCTTTGCATCTCACCAAAAGGTTTGGAGTTTGCATATTTTGCAGCCTGGCATTTCTCGCAAGTTGAAACCAATAGTCTGGTGTCGCGATTCATGTTTTGCCAGTACACAAGATTTCTTAACTTCTTGTAAGTTTTGGAGCATCCAGTATGATTTTGCGATTTCGATGAATGCAATTTCAAAACGAATGTTTTAACAAAATGTTTTGGCAAGAGGATAACAAACCCATATGGACCCTGATCGACGTAAACAACGCCGTCAACCAACTTAGCCTTATTGGCTCTGTCCTGAAGATTCTTGTGTCTCTTCATGGTCTGTTGATCAGCTCCTTCTGCCAATTGAACATCACCTGAAATATAGCGCTTTAAATCCCTGCAGTATTGATCTTTTTCTTGTTCAACTTTGAGGTCCTGCAGGGTGAATCCCATGTAACGTTCCATTTCAGTGTTGGAATTAACATTGTTACAAAAAATAGTGTATTCAATGGGATCCGCAAAGACTTGTTCTAAACAAAGCGCTTCGTTCTCATGAAGGAGTGAAACCTGGCAAGGACGTTTTTTCCTCGGACGTTGAGGTTTGCCCATGCTGTCAGATTCCTGTGGTGACAAAGGATCAGGTTCACTCAAAATCATGTTGATGTAAGAATTTCTTCCTTCAGGTGACTGAATTGGGTATCGCTTCTCCCCTATCGATCTACAGATTTGATTTTCCTCAATGGAAAATGAAGGAGAAGCGAGCGGAACCACACGACTGGCATAGTCCACCAGAGTGTTTTTCTTGCCTTTAATATGTCTCAGGACGATGCGAGTTGCTTGTAGTCGCAGCAACCATCGGGCAATTTTGTTTCGTGGCAGTTTCATGTTATGCAAAAACGAGATTGCGATATTGTCCGTGTACACGGTGCACCCATCGTCCTGAATATACTGAATGAATTTGTCAACAGCCAGTAAAACGGCGTAAAGTTCTGCCGTTTGAGCATCCCAATTTTTCTGCGATTTTTCTAATGTTTTCGCGAAAAAGCTCACTGGCAAATATTTTCCTTCAGGAGAAAGTTGAGTTAGGACACCGGCGACATTTTTCTTTGGAGACGCATCGGTGAATATAACGTATGGCAACCCAGGTTTTGGCAGGTACAAAGCGACTCGTAGAGCCAATGCCTCCTTGACCGTTTCAAAACTTTTCTGGGCTTCATCACTCCATTCCAGCCGTTTCACCTTGCGGTTTTTCAGCTTGTTTAAAGGCTGCAAAATATCAGCTTGGCATGGAATGAATTGACCTAAGAAATTGACAGCTCCGAGGAAAGATTCCAGTTCATTTACGGTGGTTGGAGCTGGCCATCTAGTTATGGCATCAATTTTCTCAGGGTCAGGGATCCTTTTTCCGTAAGAAAGGATGAAGCCCAAATATTTCACAGTTCGTGTTGCGATTTTGCATTTCCCGTTCAATGAAAATCCTGCGTCTTGTAACGCACGCAACACATTTGAAACGTCTTTGTAATGCGTTTCAAGGTCCTCTGACGCAATCAAAATGTCATCCAGAAAACAATGCGTAAAGGACAGATATTTGTGGAGGACTTGATTTATGATTTTTTGAAATGCCTGCCCAGCTGTTGCCAAACCTTGAGGAATCCTATTGTATGTGTATTGGTAGTTTGCATTTCCAAAACTGAGGATCCTCTTGGTTAGTTCATCATCGATGACAATGCTGTGGTAAGCACTTGAAATGTCAAGGAGGGTATAGAATTTTTTTGAACCCACCTTGTGAAAAATGTCGTCGGGCCTAGAGAGGGGTGAATAAACCGGTAGTACCCTTTGGTTTATGGGCCGGAAATCGGTAACCATTCTGTAAGTTCCGGGTTTTTTCTTGGGAATCAAGAGGCAACCGCAACAAAATTCACTGAATCTTTTCTCAATTATCCCCTCTCTTTCCATCTCATCCAATATTTCTTGGAGAATGATTTCTTTCTGAGGGGACAATTTGTACGGTGACCTCCGAAATGGCTTGTAAGAATCTAATCTAACAGTGAAATTAGTATTCTTAACACAGCCGATTTCTTTCCGGAACAAGTAAGAAAACGAAGACAACAAGTCTTCAAAACGCTTTCTTTGTTCAAGCGTCAGGTCTTCCCCGAATTCGACTTCTGAATCGTCATTGACCCCGCCGTTTTCATCATTGCAGCTGGAATCGATTGTAATGGAATCGTAGTTCCTCAAGGGGTCAAATGATTTAGGGTCGAAAGCGACGTTATCAATTTTTCCCAGGGTTATGTGGTCTGGGGTATCGGACGGTTGTACGTCCTCAGCGGAAAATTCCAACACAAATGGTTTTAATTCTTTTCCGTCGCAATCAATGTTTTGAAATTCGTATGTAGTGCCGCGAATGCGATATTCGTTTTTGGCGGTGTTAATTTCCATTCCCAATGCGGAAATAACATCCAGGCCGATGATCAAGTTCATCGCCAAATTTTTGATAATGTAGAGCTTCGTTCGAATTGTTGCCTTGTGTATGGCCAGCTTAATAGAGACGAAGCCCAAAAATTCGCATTCGCGATTGTCAGCTGATCGAATTTGCGCTGTCGGCAAGTGCAGGGTGTTCCGAATCTTAAGATGACTGAACATCTCTGCACTGATCAAGCTGATCACGCTGCCGGTGTCGACCAAACCCACTGTTTTTCGTGCATTGATTGAAACTGCCACGCCTGGATAATGCTTGCTTCTGTTTGCATGCAAGGTCTTAAACAAAGAAACGTAAGAAATTTTGGAAGTGGTACAACCTGATTCGTTGAGTTCCGGTGAACTGACGTCATGGGTCAAGTCTGAACCCATTGACGTCACACTTCCAATCTCCGATGCCTGCATGGTTGCTGCATTATCTTGTCGAGTCGGATCGCCGAAGCTAGCACCACCACATCGACGACGACTTCGACTAATATCCTCTGTATGGGATGTGAAGGCAAAAAGGCAGAATCAGAGGGAAAGGGTGGGTGGGGTCATTGGTTAAAATTGAATGGTTTGTAGACTCGTGTGAATTATTGAATGAGTCCATGGTGTCTACGGCCCATGACTCTACTGTTCGTTTTCCGAAAGGTCAGAAGGTGGGGAGTGGACAATGGCATTAACCTTTTTGCTCTGATTTTGGAAGCACCATCATTCAAACGATTGTTGTGCTTAGCCGGTATTTGCTTTTCGTAGGCACGGCCACTTTGTTGATGTCCGTATTGTTGTCTCCCCCCTTTCGGAGAACTGGATTGGCGATCTTTTTGATATGAAAAGTTTTTATTGCGGGAAGTCTGCTTTTCAGAAAATTGCGCGTTTTTTGCAATGGACTGTTGTGCGTTGTTTGATTTGGGCGAATTTATGCCACCGAAATCCAAATCATATTGCCTCTTTCTGCAAATTTGGCTAATGTGGCCTAATTTCCCGCAATAGCCGCACTCGATGTCCTCATATTTCCGATTACCAGGGACATTGCGAGTGGGTGTGTTTGGCGATGACTTGCCTTTATTGCGGATGTAGCACCTGTCCTGAGTGTGGCCAACTTTGCCACAAAATGCGCACTGCAGTGATTGGTTGTCTGATTTTTTGGGTGTGTTGTTTTGATGTGGCTGAGCGTGTTTTCTGTTTTGCTCAATGCCAAACCCAACCTGGTTGACAACGAATCGCTGAGCAGTGTAAGTGGAATTCTGCTCGATGAGGAGTTCCTCTGCGGCAGTCAAATCGCGCAAAGAGGGAAGAAACGTCCTGATGTTCGGCGTTTCTCAATAGCATCCGGATTTTGGGATGGCAATTTTTGTACACGTGTTCTATGAGCTGCCGAGGATGAACCACATCGAACAAAACTTCAGCGATGCGTGTCACCCGCGTGAAAAATGCAACAACGTTTTCATCAGATTTTTGCTTTATCTGCACCCACTCGTTGTTAAGCTTGCACCTGAAGTCGGCAGAAAAGAAAACGGACAGAAAGTTGGCCTTGAAATCCGAAAAACTTGCCATGTGGAACTTGACGTTGTTGAACCATATAAGGCAGTCGCCTTCCAGAAAATGGTTGATGTTATTAAAGAAAATGGCGTCAGGCCAATTTTCGGATTTCAAAAAAATTTGCAATTTTTGTAAAAAGGTGAGAGGGCATTCTGATGGTTTGCCCGAAAACTTTTGAAATGCAGGCAGATCTTTAGTCTTCATCTTCGATCGCCAATCCAAGCCTATCGTGTTACCTGTGTTGGCAAATGCGGTTGTCGGAAAATTCTGAGTGCCGTTCGTAACCACACTAGAGTAAAGTGGACGAGACGGTAGCGATCCAAAACCACTCAACGGGCCGTTTAAATTGTCCTCGCTTTGCGTGTTTGGCCCACTTGAGTTTGCAGGGAATGATGGCAAAAAAGAAAATTCCCGTTGACCAAAAGCTTCCGATTGAAACGTGCTGCAAGGTGGCACGCCAGACAAGCTAGGAGCACTAAAAGTCCCAACTTGTGGTTGGATATTTGCAAATGGAGGTCTCATATTTGGATTCAAGTTCCTATTGGCATTGTCTTTAGTCAATGGAACATTGTGCGAGTTTCCCACAGAATGCGTACTTTGTGTGGACTTGATGGATTGTTGCACAAGGTCATCAATTTTTCGCAACAAATGATCTTGGAATTCTTGGCTTTGTTCTAATGCCCGTTCTAAAAAATTAATGCGATCATCTAGTTTACGCATCTGGTCTTTTTGCGCATTGACGGCGTGCTCTTCTGATCGTGAGCGACTTGTGAATGAATCCATTTTTTCCAAAAGGAGCTCCTGAAAATCCAAGGTTCTTTTTTGAATTTGCTCCATTTCACATAGTCGCGACTCGAATGCTGTAAATGGATCAAAAGGGCTGGCAGCTGGACTGGTGTTGTGTTCGCTGTTCGGAACAACATCAAATTCAACAATTTTGGCAGTTTTTTCGCCATTTGTTCCAGCTCCAGTTTCTATGTTATTGTTCAATTGAGTCGGACTGAGATACTCAATGTTGGCGGAGAACTCTGAACACGAGTTTCGTTTGTTTCCGCACGTTTCCATCTCAAAGGCGAAAATTTAAAAATTTCTGAAGAAAGAATTTTTCGATGCGTTCCGCAACTTCCAGAGACTCACACCAACACCACCGTGAAAGAAAAAGTTGTGTGTGGATCAGTGATAACCGGGGTTATTGAGTTACGGGCGCCAAGTAGCGTTTTAGCGCACACCCTGTACGTGTGGGTTAAAACTGCTAACTAAAAAGGTAATGGACGGTTGGTGATTGGTATGAACAGGTCTCAATGGAAGTAACAGAGAGCAACAAGATTTTTCAGCTCTGTTTAATCCTCAACGTTCAGTGGAACATGTTCGATACGAGGCCAAATCCCAAAACACTGAAATGCCACAATTAAAATAATAAATAGATAAAACAAAGGCACAAAGCCAACAAGATAAAAGCCAAAAATAAACATATAATGTTAAAACGGTTTGCCGAACGGCCGGACAACAATTAAAAGGGACAACACAGTTGCAGAGTAAACAGCCACTGGGTTTTTGCTTTATGCGGTGTCCTTGAGTAGTCCGGAATTCCTAAATGTTTAGATGCTTAATGGCACTTAACTTTTTCCTTCTGACTGCGATACCAAGTTGGGGAACAATTGGTGCAACAGGTCGTATCTTGCAATCACACAGATGCGTGGAAATGATCTTAGACCAGCCGGTGTCGTGTTCAGCTGACCGAAATTGAAAAACGTGAGATTGATCTTTGTGGATCCAGGGTTCACAATTTGGTGATCGTGGAATCAAAATTGGTTCAGATTTCTCCCATAATTAAAACTGCAAATAGAGAAACGGAAAGAAACCACGTTTTCCCTATTTGCGCCAGTGAGAGTTTGTTAGTTTTCCAAACACTCACCTTTTGTTTTCGACTGCAGAGAGGTGTGTCTTTGAATTAGAGTCAGGCCAGAATGGCCAGAATGTCCCTCACTATGAAGGATGTTTTACCCCAGAAATGATTTAAGTGTTGATAAACTTTTACCGTGAGATCAAAACCCAAAGAAATGAAAAATGATCCATGAAATCCTTGTCTGAAACTCACCCCCGCAAGAATGTTGGTGGCCTCTTGTCGGGGCTTCCTGTTGACTGGCAGTCTTATCGACTGGCTTCAGACACCAAGGTTGGTGAATATGAGATTTGCCAATTTGGCAGAGGTTAATAAAACATTGGCCTAAGTGCTGTTGAAAAAGGGAACAAAAAGTAAACGGTAAAATCACAAAGCACAACACACTAAAACCAGCGAAGGTTCGCAAAAGGATTAAAACTGAAAACAAAAGGTTACGATGCAGACCGGCTGCATCGCATGTTAAAAAGGTTGGGGCCAACACGACCCACAACCCAAAACCGGGAAACGCGACACAACAAATTAACAATCACAAAATGACACGATTTGCCACTTTTCGACTGCGGTGGCCGACCGATCGAGAAAAGTTCGTGAGTGACTCTGCCAGTGCAGGTCGAACGCAAAGTGGGAAATGAGCAACGGAATACGAACGTAGAAAGCTGCGAAGAAAGCAGGCGAGAGCGAAGCCAAATTTGCTGTCAAACAAATTCGTCGATATCGGTCTAAAAATCGCCTTGCACGCAGTGATTGTGTGCGTGTTGGTGATAACAAGGCAGGCCGAAATTTTAATAGCATTTCGAACGATGGAATGTTCGGAACTGCTATAGATCTTTCCAGTGGGACTCCAATTTTTATTCCATATTCAAAATATCCAAAAATTGATGTATTGCGTGTTGTGTTCTTTTTGATCGCAGGTAGAGTATTAGATGAATGAATTAACGAAAAATTACGCAACAATACATGCATATCATTCGATTTAAGTTCAAAAGTGGCATCAGGATGGCCATGCTGTTTCGCCATCACTGGAGTTTCTGGGGTCATTTTGATTTAATTTCGGTGATAAATTTAACGTTTGATGCAAACTTTCGTCTTAAAAGATCTATAGAAACGAGTTGAATGCTTTTCTTATGGATATTGGCACAAGTCATCTTTTGCGAGGCAAATCGGGATGTTTTATGAGTCGTATGGTAAACAAATTTAGAATTAACCTGGCGATGGTGTTTCCATGCTAACAGAAAAAAGACACACGAAAACCAGCGAAGGCCTGAATAAGTTGACAGAGACGCACAACATGCTGGTGATGCCTTCGTACTCGTGTGTCATGATGTGATACTGTCCACCAGAAAAGCTACCGCACTGGCTCTTTAAATATCACTAGCGGGTCTAAAGATCCAAATCCAGTGGCTTCCCATGTGATTTTTCACACGAACTTCCGGGCGTTCCCCAATTTTCAAAGTCATCGGGACCATTGGATGTTTATTCCGCCACTATTATCGGGTGCTGGGCAATATCAAGGGTGTTCAGTGAGGTTGGCACATCCGAGGAGTCTTCTCAGGGTTGTTGTGCACTGATTTCGTGCGTGAAATTTGTCCACTTAAATCCTTTTTCACACATGTCCAATTCACGCCTAATCATCGTATATAATTCAATTAATACCTTGTTTGCTTTTCGCATTGATTCCGACATTTTACGGGCAATAACAGGTCAACTGACTTCAAAGGTGATGTTTTTGGTATCAGCTGATAGGTCAAATATTTCACAACTATTTTGCAGCTGGTGGACCTGCTCTTGCAGTGGAAAATGCTCATCCAGGGAGTTCGGTCAAATATTGGTCACGCAATTTTTTTGTCAAACAACGAAAATAGCATTGCGTCCACGCAGGCGCCATTGAACGAAGACAGTTTACCGGGAAGACTTGGAAATTGTTTTCGGTTCAGCGACATGGCGAACATTCGAATTGTTTTGTCACCAAACTTGGCGAAGGTGGTAGATGGCTAAGAAGGGCTGTTCTATTCGATGTGCTGGAAGGAGAGGATCGTTGAACATATCTGATGGCATCGTGAAGGCATTCTTGTTACGAGTGCTGAGGGAATTGCCAACGATCTAAACACATACTTCACGAGCGTTTTCGCTAAAAGAAATCCCAGCCAATGTGCACAGCAGATTGCTGAAAATTATGTCGCGTACCCCCTTCCCCGCATTGAGGTAGCTGGAGTTAAAAAACTTTTGGCAAAAATTCATCCGAAAAGAGCCATGGGTCCTGATGGCCTACCCGGCCGCTTACTCAAAGAACTTATTCCTGCACTAAGCCTTATTCTCACTCCCTTCTTCTCTTGCATTCTCCAGAACGGGGAACTCCCGCTTGACTGGAAAAAGGCATTTGTTTCCCCAATACGCAAAAAGGGACTACCTCCAAACAAACCAGATAGTTACGGACCCATTTCCTCACGTGTATTTGTTCTAAAATTTTCGAACAAATTTTGGCTTGCTTTATGCGTCAATTCTTGTCTGAAAATAATATTCTGTACCCCTACCAGTTTGGTTTTCGAGACAGAATGTCCTGCGAGACTCAGGTACCTCTGCTGGCAGACAAAATTGGCAGGAACATGGAAGCGCGTAACTCTACACATGCTGTTTTCATCGATTTTAAGAAGGCGTTTGTCTTTGTACCGCACGACAAACTTTTGAGAAAATTCAGTGACTTGGGCTTTCCACCTTTTTTGTAAAATTTCTGGCGAGCTTTTTGTCGATCCCAAGCAGTCAAAATTGCAGGCGCAGTATCATCTGATTCATACGTTTCCTCTGGTGTCCCGCAAGGGACTTTCCTTGGTCCAATTGGCTTTCTGGTCTATATAAACGATTTAGCAGAAAATCTTACTTCTTGTGTACGCTTGTTTGCCGATGACGTCGTACTCTATCGAGTAGTCAACTCGCCCGACGACTCCGATGCTCTTCAAACCGATCTCAACCAGGTCTCTCGTTGGTGTGACTTGTGGGGGATGCAGATCAGCACCATCAAAACTAAAGCAATGGTTTTTCCCGAAGGCCTATAACGTAACTCTTAGCAGTACTATCTCTTACACAATAGATGGACACCTGATTGAAACTGTTACCCATTTTAAGTATTTATGGGTTTTCATTTCCACCAGTCTGTCTTGGAAACACCATATCACTTTCACTTGTGAGAAAGCTAGTTGCACCTTCGCATCATATCCATAAATATGCGACATGCTTCTAGAACAGCCAAACTCAAAGCCTACTATTCGCTTGTGCTCCCAATTCTGGAGTATGCTTGTGTTGTCTGGAACCCCATTACTCAGTGTGATATTTCCAAAATCGAGATGATCCAGCGAAGAGCTGCTCGAATAATAACTGGATCTTTTTCACGCGATGTCAGGGTCTCCGCCCTGTTGAAGGAACTCGGCTTGGTTTCACTGGAATCGCGGAGGAGAGACCGCAGGATAAAACATTTCAGCGACATCTTTACCCATGCTTACAACTTCTCCATGCCATCGTGCTATGCAGTTTCACCCAAGCAGCAGCAGAACAGATAATGGGCTTCCCTTTCAGCCTTTTTGTATCTCGAATCAACTTTTCAATTCCTTTTTTCATCGCACTACACGTGATTGGAATGCACTGCCTGCCTCCTCGCCCATCATACAGAGAACGTCTGCATCCCTACACGTCACATCTGCGTTATGCATCTTTCAATCCTCCCTGCAATTTTCTATCATTTTCACCTGCCGATTTTTGGTCCTTTCGTTTTTAACTTTTAATTGACTCAACATTGTTTTAAAACTGTTTTGACTCAGAACTTTGTACCACGCCTGCTACCATAAGTTCGTTGCAGTATATCAATCATCGGAAGGGTCTTCTGCACCTCGCGAGCTGGCTTCGCTCTCTGCGAGGTGCAGAATCTTCTTGTATCCCTAGGGATCCTCAAGCTCTAGGATCCCTCTAGAATCCCTAAGGATTAGAGGGATCCTAGAGCTTGTACTTCTACCAGCATTCCTTGTTACGTCAAGTGGCATCCTTTCCGATGGATTTTGCACATGCTAAATCGTATGCGCAAGAAACATCCATAAAGGAGCATGGAAAGCGTTCCACTTGTTCAGCTTGAGCCCTCAAAACCGAGATTTCTTGGATACGATAGTAGATGCTATATCTACATGATGTTAACCAGTTTGCTATCCAAGATTATTCGAATTCCTCCCTTGTCTAGTTTGCGTGTTAACAGCTGTTGTTTGCTTGCTATGCTGGGCATGCATGGCAAATTTCGGCGTGCAAGTTTTTGCACGATATTTTCTGTCACACTTTTTCAGTAAGTGCCCCCACAATAGAGATGCTGTCCCCAATCCGGATGCGGATGTACTGAAAACTAGGATTTGATCCAGTTCTGGTCAGTGCCAACGCTTGTGGTTTTACATTTCTCTGCAATCGGTCAAGAAATGGAGAACAGTTCAAAAATGCGATTGTTAACGGGAGTGGTTGGCGTTGCATTACCAATTTAGCAGTCTTGTGGTATAGGCTAACTTTTTCTTAATTCCCAGGTGACAAACAGAATCATAATTTTCGGAAATCATCAGAATCGGAAATCATCGCACTCGTTTTCTAACATTTATTGACGTGCTCGCATTATTTCACGTGTGCCATTCGTTTTCACTACGTAATAACTGCGCCAATAACTGTGCCGATTCCACTTGCGTCGAAAATGCTGCAACTTGCAGTCCGAGAGCTCCAACATCTGTTGCACGTTCCGTCCTGCATTCATCGTTTGACGGCCCTCCTTGGGCCAGCAACGCGCCTGTAAGGAGAAGTGACAGTGTAAATCCTTCTGTGAAATGTGTTTCGCGTTCAAACGATGTTGTTGTGGCCATTATTAACTGCAGGTCCATTGTTAGTCAGGAGAAGAGAGCAGAGCTCACAGATTTCATTGCGCAGTTTAACGTTGCCATTTTACTGCTAACCGAAACTTGGCTCTCAAATTTAGTCGGTGATGCTGAAATCTTGCCTGACAATTTCTCTCTTAACCGTAACGATCGCAAGAATTCTCGCGGAGGGGGGGGTGCTAGTGGGAGTGCGCGAAGATATTCGTAGCAGTTCGGCTGATTCTGGAATCTCCCAGCTGACCGCTCTTGAAATTGTGTGGTGTGACCTGCAACTTCCTGGAAATTTTCGTGTTTTTGTTGCTAGCGCTTATATTCCGCCAAATCTCAAGGTTGATGATGAAATTTTCAATGATTTCTACGATTCGGTTAAATATCATTGTGAAGGAAATCATCGTTTTCTAATCGGGGGAGATTTCAACTGCCCATCGCTTTTATCATTTCCCAACGGTTCATGCCGCCAAAATGCTAATGATTTGTTTGTTTTTAATATCATTAATTCGTTTGCTTTAAATCAGCATGTTCTTGAACCAACTAGGATTTCAAAAAATTCTGCTAACCTGCTTGACTTAGCGCTAACCAATTTTGATTTTCCTTCTCCCAAAACCTCGGTTGTTCCAGGTATCTCAGATCATGAAGCCGTTCTTTTAACCTTTCCGTCAGACAAAAACGAGCGTACATCTCATGGTAAAAAATTTTTCGTCGTTAAAAATTACGAAACAGTTGACTGGCTCCGACTAAATTCCTCACTTATGACCAACCCCCTATTCTTCAACGATAGTATTGCATCCAGGTCTGTCAATGATGTGTGGACTACCATTAAACATACTCTTCTTTCGTGCTTGAACACAATCCCTGACAAGCGAAAAAAACCAGAATAATTCCCTTGGTCAACCGGAAACTGCGTCCT
>JASGXE010009611.1:0-15746 GCA_030068105.1 Sinentomon sp. SZTP_YWyxl
ATCAGCTGCAGGAAAACAGCAGCAGAGCAAGCGTTCACTGCTGAAACAGGCAGTGTTTGAGACTTTGATTCGACGGCTCAGAATTGCAATTTTTCTGTGTCAACTCAAAGAAACAATGTTACACGGTGTTAACTATGTTGCTTGGTTAGGTAATCGAGATGGTGCCCTACTCTAATGAAGAGCGTGTAGAGATGGTTCTCCTGATGGGAGAAAATCACCGGAGTGCAGCCGAGGTTTGACAGGTGTTTTTCACACGCCACCCCGACCACTCCCAGCCTGCTGTTTCAACAATTTTGGACCTTATGCGGAAGTTT
Organism: Sinentomon sp. SZTP_YWyxl; assembly: GCA_030068105.1. NCBI lineage: Eukaryota > Metazoa > Arthropoda > Protura > Sinentomata > Sinentomidae > Sinentomon > Sinentomon sp. SZTP_YWyxl. Next base: position 315 of record JASGXE010009611.1, read on the forward strand.
CGTGCAATATTCTCTGTGAAGGATGTCTCTCGGAAGGAAGTCGGAAAAACGGCTACGGATGAGGCCACGTCTGCTGCCGTTTTAGCTGCCTTTCACGTGGACCCGCATCAAAGTACCAGCTAGCAGAGTGGGTCAGGAGCCGAATAAACAAGTCCAGCGTTCTTCGCATTCTCCATGAAAACAAATACCGTCCTTTTATACGTTCTATCTGAACGACCCTGTATCACAGCGCTTATTTACCACATTGCAAAAAATACAACTCCGGTCAAACGAGCTCACGCATAGTGTTGGTCAGGAAGCTTTATGTATAAATGGGAGAAAAAGAGACACAACAAGTCTGACTTTTGTTCACTTGTCAAGTTGGTTTCCAAAACGATCAGACCTTGCCATATGTAGCTTGGGTATGCTCAGCGAAACCAACCAGCGATGGGTGGGACGGATCTTCGATCATGAGCTTCGAACTTTCACTGTAAAATCGATGTAATATCCTAGTTTTTGACCTATCCTGACGAGTTTCACTTCATTGAAAAGCTGAAGAAATGCGGAATGCGTGTGTTCAAGAATTTTTCCTCAGCTTTGCACGCAAATGTGAAAAATCATACCAGATAGATATGTTCGTTTTTGAAAATTGTCTTATTTTAACGCTCGTGATCAACAAAGGGAGCTGTTACTCAAACTTTTCTGTTAAGGCCAGGTCGACCTGCAAGAAAGTTTTAGGTCAATGTTTACCTTTCATATGGTACCAAATAATCACGACATTTCATGACCGTTTAGTCCCAAAATCACTTCTTGAACTTTGTGAACGTTCTCCATAAATTTGAAGAAACTTAGGTTCCATCCGACATTTCGTGGCCTTTGGTGGAATATTTTTCAACAGAACTGGAAGTGAAGAAGTCCCACATTTAGAGGAATCTTTGCCCTTTAAATGGACACCAAAAACGTTGAAATCGGCCAAGCCATTTATGGTTTCACAATCAAAATTGGACATACCGAAAAGCTTTGCCGCTGAATGCAATCACGCAGACCGAGCATACCCAAGCTACATCTGACAAGGACTGTACTGTATGTTTCGGGAGTCATATGTGAAATATGGCATAAAAGAAAGTTTGGGGTCCATCTAAAGCCCCTAGATTCTAACTTATTCATTCCACTCAAGTGACTTTCATTCCACTTCAGTGGCATCCCACCCAAAAAGTTACCGGATGTGTCTCCAGATCTATCGCATTCAACAGATAAGGCGGAACAAAAAATGGGTTGGCACTTCGCTTGATTTTGGGATAGCTCGTTAGCCTGAGACCAGTTTTCAACCTCCATCAATAGCTCATTAAAACTATTAATAACAACTAGCATAATCAAAGTGCATAGAAATCTGCAAGTCATCTGCATAAAGATGATAAGAACAGCCATCAAAAATGACTCAAAAATCATCAATGAAGATTGAGAAAAAAAGAGGGCCTACAATAGAACCTTGTGGAGCACCACATTTTTTACTAGACTCAGACCGGCGTTCATCAACTAGGGTTACTTGATGTCTCAGGGAAAGATCCGATTTGATCAGCATTGATGCGGAGGCAAAGAAATTCAGATTCTGAAGCCTTTCTATAGATGTCATGGGGCTCCGAATCAAAAACTTTCTAAAAATCCAGCCGTTCCCTGGAAATCTCCCTGGAAGTAAAAATGTCTCAGACAATTTTCAGAAGAACAGTAGTTGTGCTGTAACCCTTTCCAAGCCCAAATTGAAACTTTTAGAGTGGAATTTTCTTCTAAAAAGGACATAATTATCATCGGTTATATCACGAGAAACCTTGGACATGCCTCAGTAAAAGCTAAACTCCTGGCTTACAAAACTTTTGTTCTGCCGCAGTTAGAATACGCGTGCGAGGTCTAGGATCCTTTTCTTGTGAGCCACATTCAGGCTTTGGAACGCGTACAACACTTTGCAGCACGACTAATTTTTTCTGATTTCAATAGAAACACAAGTGTAACAAATTTGCTATCTACGCTAAATCTCATCGCCCTTGCTGAGCGTCGGAAATCGAGGCGGCTTGAATTGTTTTCTAGCATCGTGTCCTCGCGATCTCAGCTCTACCACCCTCTTTCACGCTGCTCCATGAAATGCACCGAACTCTTTCTAACGCCCAAGTTCGAGGTCCCACAATTCGATTTAATCCTTATTTCCACAGTTTTTCCCGCGAACCTCCAGGGATTGGAATGCCCTTACTCGCCCTTTCATGCATACCATTCAGCGCAATGTATTGGTCTGATTTTGCTCATGGTAAACACCGAGTCAACTTTTCAATTTTCCTTTTTAGTCACTTTTACCTGCATTTGTAATTTTTTTCTCTTTCCTGTCACGAGACTCCTGGATTTAGCTTCATTTTTTCTTCTCTTTTCTTCCCTCTCTTTTACAGTAATTTTCCATATGCATTGTTTTTAACCTTTGACGTGTCATACCATTTGACTAGAAATTAAAATAATAATAATAATAAAATAATTTGTTAATGCAACAAACGCTCCATGACATTGGAATTCGCTTATCACAAGGATCGAATGAAAACCTGTTCGTAATGTTGCACTGCAGAGGAGAGAACTGATTCTCAGAACGTTTCAAAGATTGAGAGCACTTGTGTTGATGTCAAAAACCAACAACTATAGAGAAATTCACTTGACAACTCCTATTCCATAATTTGTAAAGCTTCCTTTGAGCACGGCAGGCATCTGGGCTAAATGTGGATCTTTTCTTGCCAGTGCTCGAACTCTTCTTCGAAATTCTCATCCCGTCCAAAGATCTTTCAACTGCCCATCTTCCGCAGTATCATAAGGGGTTTGCTGAGGCGAATGTCGCGAACTGAAGCGCAGATTAAAAACTTCGTCAGTTGTTAAAAAGCATCGTCAAATTGGTTAAGGTTGAGGAGAAGGTTGGATGAGAACTCGATTTGCCAGATGGTACAGACACACAGTGCTTCAGTTCCCGACATTCGCATCAGCAGACCCATGATGATACTGTACAAGATGTGAAGTTGAAAGGTCTTGGAACGGGATCAAAATTTCGAATGAGGTTTCGAGCATTGGCAAGAAAAGATCCGGCAGGTTAACCCATGAGAACTCCATTCCTAAAATAATCAAATGGTGCACAATGGAGACAATAGATGAGACCTGCACAAATGGAGCGATAATTATTTAATAATTCAATGATTATTGATCTCTCATAGAGAACAGAAAAAGACTGCGAAACGTTTAGTAGCAGTTTTTTGTCATTGGATCTTTTTGTTATTGGACTTGTTTTGGGATTTCGCATATCATATCATTTCGTTACTGCAATTTTGCGAGAACTTGGATTTCCCTCCCTAACTAAAAGGCGCAATGATCGCAGGCTTAACATGCTGACAGGAATCTTTACTGCCACTTTCAACTTTAAACTACCAGAGCATTAAGCATTGAAACAAGTTCAACGTAGAACCGACAATGGCCCCTCCATGACCTGTCATGTTAGCCGGCTGAAGGTACACTTCAATTCGTTTTTCCCAAGGACTATAAGGGATTGGAATGCTCTGGCTTGCGACTCTGGTGTCATTGTGCATTGCGCAGCAGCCACGCGAAGCGTCCCCGCGAGCTAGCTGCTTTTCTGGTGATTTGACCTTATGGTATTATGCATTGTATTTCGAGTAAATCTTTTTCTATTTGTGATTTTTTTAAATCAACCGTGTAGTTGCAAAACTGTATCTGTAAATTAGATATTTGCAACGAAATGAAATTCTCAAACGCAGATTAAAAGTATCGTCGGATTTTAAACCACAGTGCACTTGGTGAAGCAGTCGTATTACTGTGAACCGCATCTCCATGTTGTTTTGTTGTTTTTGATCCTGGTAAATCTTATTTATTTGTGATGTTTTTAAATCAACCGTTTAGTTACAAAACAGTATCTGTAAATTAGACATTCGTAAAGCAATGAAATTCTCAAACGCAGATTAAAAGTATCCCTTTATATTCCCCTGATTTTGAACCACAGTGCACTTGTGAGGCTTACGTATGACTGTGAACTGCATCTTCATGTTGTTTTATTGTTTTTTACCTGGTAAATCATTTTATTTGTGATTATTTTAAATCAACCGTGTAGTTGCAAAACTGTATCTGTAAATTCGACATGTCTAAAGACATAAAATGCTTAAACGCAGATTAAAAGTATCCCTTTATATTCCCCTGATTTTGAACCACAGTGCACTTGTGAGGCTTTCGTATGACTGTGAACTGCATCTTCATGTTGTTTTGTTGTTTTTTATCCTGGTAAATCATGTTATTTGTGATTATTTTAAATCAACCGTGTAGATGCAAAACTGTATCTGTAAATTCGACATTTCTAAAGATATTAAATGCTTAAACGCAGATTAAAAGTATCGTATGATTTTAAACCACAGTGCACTTGTGACATTTTCAGTGCAGAGGTTTTCAGACGTTTTTAGTGTTTTCAGCTGACGTTTTCAGTGGTATATTTCGAAGCTCGCCGTGCAGAACTTTTCCGGCTTTGTTTCGTGGTAATTGACAGACAAACTCGCAGCCACCTCGAAGCTGTTCTTCATCGGTGATTTTCTCTGGAAATTGAGAAAATGCAATCAAATTTTATTTTGAATTGATGATTGGAAATAAACATTTCAACGCAGTCCTCATAAAGCAATTGTTGCAATTCGCATGTAGCAGAATTGGTGGGTTTTCAAACAAAATTTGCTGGCATTCCATTCATATTTCATTTTAGTCGCAACGTACAGCGAAATTTGTGATAGCTCCGAATGCCTGACCAGACGTTGAAGTGTCCAGCTTCGTTAATGTGGTTTGCACGCAGGATTTCCATTTTTTCTTGATTTTCCCCTCACCGCCAATCTCTTTGTTGCCTGCCTCATAGGTAGAGTCCTCCAATTGCTTGTAGTTGACCTACACGAATTTAGTGCCCGCCTGTCAGGCCAACGAGACGTTTACGCGAAATTGGTTGCGGGTTCTCAAAATGTTGTCAAAAACGTTGAATGCATTGATCTATAATCGTTTGGACAGAACTGTAATGCTGCTCGTAACTGTAACAGCAACATTTGTTTATTTTGTGAGTGTTTTAATTTAAGAAAAACGTGGCAACCGAAAATTGCAATCTGCTGCTGAAAGCAATTATGCTTTCCACTGAAGCACTTGTGCGGAAGTAAAGAATTTGTTTAAAGCCTGTTTTAAGCTGTAAACTGCGGGTGGGAAGAAAGTGATGAGGATTTCAGCACACTACGTCATACCACGTGACAACTCAAAAAAGAATTCCTACTCTTCTGTATTTTCTCATGAAAATTGTAATTAACACCGAATCAAATAAAATACGAGTACAAACAATGCGAAATAAATACATTTCTGCATTTTTATTATCACCCCGATCCAATTGTGTGAATATGTTCAGGCGAGAACTAAGTAAAATCCAATTTCGTGATGTGAAATATGATGGCAAAAACAAGAAATGAACAGCTAAAAAGATCCACGCAATGTCCCATACGCCACGAAGAGCACAGTTGTTTAAAACTCAAAAAGTAAAAAATAGAAGTGCGAAGAATTTTGAGTGGTTTTGAAATTTATTTACGATCAATGTTATAAGATCATCAGAGCAAACTGAGCTTGCGTTTTCTGAGGTTTTTGACTGCGTGTTTGAAAGCCTCGAACGCCGCAGAATTCTTTTATAATGCCCCTCTCGCTTTAAAAGACTCACCCCTTTACCAGAAAGAGAAGACCAATTGGCAGAAAGCCCCTACCTCTTATAAATTGTTTGATATCTTCCGAATTGAGTTCTGAACCTTGCTTCAGAACTATGTACGCCTTCGGCACTTCCGTATTACCCTCGGCCGGAACTCCGACAACTGCTGCTTCAATGACACCCGGATGTTTATCAATTTCTTCCTCAATTGCACCAGGAGAAACCTGAAAATCCAAATAAATTTCCGAAATGAATAAACAACCATTCGTGATCTATTTGTGATAAACGATGAAAACAGATTGTCACTCACTCTATCAAAAAATATCTTTCACATCAACAATTCCAACAGCTAAATGCAGCCAGAAATGTTGATTCTGAAAAATATGGATCCTCTTGCCGTGAATGTATGTACGCAGCACAATTTCAACTGAATTCGATTCTCTTTAATTTACTGATGCCAGATCCTTCCAAGTCGAGTTAATTACCAAGGTTGAACCGTGTTATAATCAAAATCGTGTTCTTATCTCGGGTTAAGGGTTTAACCCTGGGTTAAATTATTTTAACTGGAGATGGAAGAACCGGTCATGAAATAACATCGGTGAAAATATAATCAAGTAAAGGATGTATAAGTAAACTAAGGAAAACATTTTCAAATAAAACAGGAAGTATTGCAATAAGTAGAATTGTAGAAAGTAGAGAGTAGAACTGACTCTTGATATTTTTTCTGCACTCACAGATTGGTTTCGTTCGTTCAAAAGAAACACAATGTGAGAAGAGAAATCACGCAACACATCAGGGTATTTCACTGTGTTTACATTACAGTGGCTATCTAACATTTTTGTAACATGATTGAAATGCCAGCTTTTGTGAATGACAATGGTCTACACAGGAAATGAATATAATTTGGTAACAAGCAAGGCTGTATTGTCATCAATTTTTTAAAAGGACATGTTTGACTCGAGACTACAATAAATCCCGTGCATCAGGGATCGAACGTCCAAAAAATTCCCTAGAGAAATTGATGCACTTTACAGTCGGTGTGAAAAGGTAAATTTTAGACCCATCCGTGCAAATACAATTGGAGGTTTCGACTGTAACAGGAAAAGGATGTCTTCGAGTATGACTCCAATATCGCCGCTCACGTATGTTGATCCATATTTTATCAGGTTCTTCAATCTTCTACTTATGTACAATCTTCCTTTTTCGTCGTTGTACCCTTCGTCACCAGAATGCAGCCATCCTTCTGAATCAAATAACTCTGCAGTCGCCTGAAAAAAACATTGCAAGATTGTTTGGAAACATTTTAACATGTGCATAGTATAGTTTAAATAACAATTCCAAAATCCTCGGATGTTATCGGGAAATGAAAAAGATAATAAAAAAAACCGTTAAAACTTGGCAACTTGTTGAGGTCAATACAATTGCACCGAATAAGCAACCGCTGCCTCTCTATAAAAATTTTGTTAACCGACTGCACATTGTGATCCGAATTAAAAGATGTCTTGGTTTGATGAATTTTGCCATCAACAGTTTGCGCAGGATATTCGGCCGCAATTGCGAATTGAATAATTATCATGCCGGATTTTGGCAGTAAAATCAGAATCATGTCTCCGTTCATTGTGCGAGACGTTATCCCAATTAGCTCCCATAGGGTTGTGAAAACTGCGAAACTTCCTTGCGAGTGCGGGCAAGTCTACATTGGACAGACCCGCAGAACTCTAAAAGCAAGGTTAAAAGAGCACAAACGCCACACCGCCAGAGGCGAAGTGGAGAAAAGTGCTGTTGCGGCCCATTCATGGGAGAAATCTCATCGGTTCAATTGGACCGAGAGCAAAATCCTTTGCACGGCTGAAAACAACAATGTCAGAGACCTCAAAGAATCCATTGAGATCCATAAAGCGGGACCCAGCGCTGTTAACAACAGTCAAGGACCCCTCATCCCCAGAACCTGGCTATCTCTACTCCGAAGGAGGAGGAGTCAAGGTCAAGGGAATGAAAAAACGCAGCCAAAAAGACGGAGACTGGATCAGCATTCGTCCGATGGATGAAAGCGGCCATCGTCTGATAGACAAAGGTCAACGGAACCAAACCGCAAAAATTCGCTGCTTTGCTACTCCCAAGGCCACGCCACTCCTTAAAAAGGAGCTGCAGGACCGGACAGAGCATCACATAGCTGCCTGCGACGCACACACCATTGGGTGAGTAAGACGCTCCCAACGGTTCGTTGAACCGGACCTGAAGAAGGCACGACACTTTCGTGCCGAAACCGCTGTAGCACACTCTACCAACCACTTGGGATCCGGAAACTGTGCAACGCACAAGCCATTACCATGGCGCAAGGAAACCCTAACCATTTCATCGGAATCTCATAGCCCGATTCCATTAATAATGTGTTGCAGCCTATTTGTTTTTCGTCCATTTTATGTTTCATTGCATTGATACACACAGACCGCGATCAAGGTCATGTCAATAGACCGTTTCATGGTAATAAATTGAGGAGGAAAAATGGGGTGGTCCAGAAAATAAAAAAGAATTTTGCATCATTTGTTTCCAATTCGGTATATTTTCTGGGTTCGGAAAACCCAAATTTATTAGAAGAATTGCCTTCACTCAGCCAAAAGACAACAATGTTGTTGTTCCCTTTGGCCACGAAAAGACACTTATTGGCACTTTTTACTTTCTCGGGAATTGGCCAACAGCAGTGATGTGGTTCTTTTTATAACCATTGTCATTTGTCCAGGAAAATTTGAATAATTTTGTTCAACAATTGACCCAATTAGAAAGATAAGGGTAAAGAACGCTGAAGAGATGTGAATGGGCGCATACCTTTGGATCATCGAAGTATCCCAGGCATGCTATTGGCGACTTGACACAGATCTCACCACGTTTATAAGGACCAAGGGGTTTTCTTGAATTGTAATCTATAATCTGGAATATATTTGGAACGACAAATAAGAGACACAACGAAACAGACACAGCCTTTTAAAATGCCGGGCCAGATGAGATATTCTTGACTTCTAACACACGGAGCAATGTGATTCCCAATCTCATGGGCATCGGCAAAACGCACTGCTTCATGTAATTCGCTATGCCGTAGAGTATGCGAGATTGGCAATTGCTTTGCACATGTGCTTCAAATTCTAAAACAAAATCTCCGATGACCCGGCATTTTTTAAAGTTCTCTTTTATTTCGTCATTCGGGAATGTGTGTCCGAGTAATATTTATTCTGTGTTAAAAAAGAATTATGGAACACGGACAACGCAAACAGGAAGCAATTCCACAAAACTCACTATTTTGGGAATTATGGAGCACCATATCTGGTAAATGGAGGATCGAGGCAAATTTTGTCACTGAATAATTTCTGTTCGTGTGGTCATGAGGAACACATTCGTATACAGAATATGAGCGTTTTCCAGAACATGAGACAATTAACAGATGTGAACAGATGAACAGTGGACGGTGACATGAACCGAAAATAAAGGATCATGGTCATAATGCTCTGAAAAGCGCAAGGATATCGCACAGCGTGTGCCGTTCGAGGAGGCGCATACCTCATGGTCCGGAAGTAAACTTTAATCGCCATGTCATAACAAAGGCTTTTTTCATTAAGAATGGGCATAAAAACTCCCCTAGCGAACGCATTAAAGACACCTGTGAGATTGAGAAAACACAGACGTCTATCTGTTTTAGAGAATAGGTGAAGTTTTTTAGTTAAAATTACCGAAACTGACTCAATTTCAGGCCGCAATGCACGCTGCCTTTTAAGACAGCGAGTGTTTCGGAAGAATCAACGCGGAAGAATCAACTATTCATGTGATACTAACTTTGATTCTGGTGAACCGAGATGAATAAAGTACGCTAGAGGTCGGCTCGTCTAGAAAAATCAAGCAAATATTATGGACATGATACCGATTTCAATGTTAAAAACCTTGCGTGCGGACTTTAAAAAGAAGGAACTCGATAATGGTTCACTAAATCAATGTGAGAGTCCTTGCTACTCCTCAATTTGTTATTCTCCATTTCTCTGACTAATCATGTGACGCAACTCAACGAGCATGTCACAGATAAACCGCAAATTTGGAGTGCATACGGTGAAATTTATTATTTTCTTCACATGCATGTCACGCTGGTTTGAGTTGTATTGCCTTCGATGTATTCCACTGCAATATTCATACATATGTTCACACGCTTTTCGGGTACAGAGTCTTTCCCATATTGGGCTGAAAGCCTATCCCACCCGGCCAAAACGATCTACAAAATGCATATAAAAATACGAGGGGTGATCAATAATTATTACTGAGACTCGCTTTCGAGCTGATCAATTTCGAATCTCTTCTCATGCATTCCTACAGTGGTCTTTCAAAATACCACCTGACACATTTGGGTTTGATATTGGTTTTCTCAAAATCGTCAATTTAATGATGGAATTTCGACGGATATTTGCTGCGTGGGTAAAATTGAAGTTGCTGTCATGAAAAACAACAAAGTGGATGAATTCTTCATGAAAAGGCAAACACGTGGCATGCCCGCGAGCATTTCGGAAACAAGGGATCTTCCGTTGACAAATGAAGCATGTCAATTGCACCGTAACCTATGCACGACTCGCGGGTACCCCAAATTTCAAACTCTGGCCAAAAGAAAAGTCCTTTGGATCGCATTTGTGTGCTTTTCGGCAAATGTCAGTTGGTCGCACTGTTTTTGGTACACATTTGTCGTTTTTCTTCAGAGATTTCGGATCGGTTCACTTTTTCTATTTACCACGCATAGAGAATGCAATGGTGGTCAGAGGGTTTTTTGGTCCCAAAAACCGCTAAAGGCCACGAGCTTCTCCGATTTTTCTTTGAATTTTTTGCACTTGGAACATAACTCAAAGACGTGTGCACAAATTTGTTAATTTTCACAAAACTATAGAAAGCAATCAAGCCCATTTTTCAGACATTCTTTCAAAAGGCCATAAGGCCTCACTGAACACGTATTATTTTGATATTCGTTTATTGATTCTGCATTTTTAATGTACTAAATGATTTTGTCGAGGGTCCCTCCAGCGTGGCCAAGCTATTGGTTATAGAAAACAATTGAATGGAGAAAATACTTTGTATTTAGGAGCGTTTGACGTGCATAAATACATGCCAAACATACCAAAGTTAACATCGGAGTCGTCATCAAGTGGACGCGATGTGGCCAAATGAAATTCCGTTGTTGCGTAAACCTATGGGATATAAAAGGTCAAAGCAGCCAAATATTATAAACAACTTCCTACAGAGATGGTTTTTAGCTTTCGTTGGAATGTCTAGTGGTGTGTGGACAACATGTGGCCTGCCACTTTGCGCTATCGTAGTCAGCAAAATCAGCATTATCAGACGGCCAAAAAAAATATTCCATGTGATTGCGAAAAACACCTGGCGTTCACATTTTTGAAAGGTTGCAGCGCAGCGAGGCACGATGTAGCGACGACAATATACGCTCTTGTATCGGGCAATTTTCAAAGAAAGAAAATCCTTGGCATGTGAATCATGTGCTCCAGGATCAGGGACATTTTTGATGAAAATAAGAACAAAAAATAAGATCCTGCCTACATTTTTATACGCGCACCAATCGCTCCTTTAAGAACATCCTAATGAGGCCAAATGGCAGGAATACGTCCAACGTCATCCGAGGCTGCTCATGTTCCAACCCATCAAGGTCCGGAAGCGCGCAACGCCCATCCGCGTTCAAGTACAAAAAGTTGTACGCAGAAACACACTGAAAAAAAAATAAAAACAACAACACCTGTGTTTGACGAACCTCATGTGTTTGTGGCTGTTTCAAAGACAATTATTGTGTTGGCAGGAAACGAGCTCAGCTTGCTTGCCACACACTGTTTTTGCTGTCGAAATGCAGATTGAAATGCGACGCTAAAAAGTGTTCATTCATTCAGTGACGGATGTTGAAAGATCGAATTAAACCAGATTTTCCCAGGAAAGTTCCACAAATGAACTGAGCTCAACCATGCTTCCGGGTTGGCTTATGCCAACCTTGAAGCTCAAATTGCCTCTCTCCCGAATATTTTCCGTGTTTCCAGCCATATCTGCGTTCAACGTTGCTTTCGATCCATCCGACAATTGGGAAGAGTTTTCACAAAATCAAGCCCAGTTTTCTTGCGGACCAAAAACGGTAATATTGCGATTCAATCTTTCTTTTCCACAAGCGTTACTTTCGAGTTTCCTGCCGAGATTGGTGCAAGACATTTACATTCGCCAAACTTAATCCGGTAAAACATTTATAATGCAAAATTTCAACGCATCACCTATGGTCTAGCATTTACCATTTTTAATGCCGAATTCAATTATTCCACTGAAGATGAAGACTTTTCTGTGTGAAATTGAAACCATCCCTGCGGCCCTTACTTTTAAATTCAGTTCATTTAAAGTCGCTAAATGTGATGTATAGGTATCCTTTGAAAATTCATTTATTAAAAATTTGTTATTTGATTGCAAAAACGTTGATTATAGATATGTCTTGGTTACACGCGCAATAAAACTCAAATGCTCATATCTCCGCCGTCACTCCATTAGTCGTACTGCGAATATTCGTAAAATAAGTCATTTTAGTCGTTTAACGTGCATTATAGACAATCCATTTGGCGAAGAAAATAACAGCGTTCAAAGCGGGATTACTTGCGCATACCTGAAAAATTGTCTTAATGTGGGGAAATCGCATCCGAACCTCATCCATCATCTGCGGATTGACGCTGCCGGCTCCAGTGTTCAGCCACCTCACAGTGCTGATATCGTATTTGCTGGCCAGGGGACTAATTGCCAACAAGTTGACTTGGTACGAGTATGCAAACACCCTGCGTGGCTAAAGAAGAATCACATTTACCATAATTTTTTGTCGTAGCTACTTACGATCGTACTCTCACATATCCTGCAGGCCGATAACTAGTGGCCTTTACGACGAAATTTCTCTAATATTCGTATTAATTTTTATTAATTATGATTTTGGCCATCAGATGACTGGCATAATGTTGTGAAATGTTGTGTCAATAGATAACAATGTTTCGCGAAATTGAAATTGATTGCGAGGAAGGAAAAGCAAGTTCTGGAATTATTTCGGAATTGCACCCAAAAAGAGTCGGTTTGGCCATTCTCAAATTCCCCAACGCAAAGTGTGGATACTTATTGCCGTAAACAGTTAAGTATAACTCGTGCGTCACCTCGGAATGATGGGCCTAGCTCGGAGGACCGTCGTCTGTTTACTTATGTCTTAGATAAGGCGTTTATACATTGATTTCATCGACTTATACGTTTGTCCTCCTATCGCCTTCAAAAAAACTAAATTTTTACAAAATGTTTTCTAAATCATGAAAACAACAACGCAAGCTTCACACTGTTCGATGATGCCGAAACCAGCAGGAGTTGCAAACACGAATATAGGCCTACGTCTGATGTTCAAAGGGGCTTGCCAACAGAACAACATGCCTTTGAATCCTGTATTGCTTTCAGCCATGATTCCTCTTCAAAAATGGCCGTGAAGTAAAACGAAATGCCTGTTGTCGCCGACCAAACGGACATGAGACAACCGCTGATGTAGTAGAGTTGTGAGGATGAGAAATACTTGCACAAAAGAGGTCGTCTAGGTCTGAAATAATTATTGATTTTCGATTTTGAAAAATGTGTCGGAGGTCGTCTCGGTCTGAATATTGATTTTTGATTTTGATAAATGTGCACGCCGTTTCTTTCACAGTCTGAACTTATCAGAATTGATTTCGCAGATAATGCAAAATAAACAGGCAAAGCTCCATGGATCACCGATAAAAAAAAATAATGTTCAAAATCACCTGAAACTCACCGATAAATAAAATAATGTTTTTAAAGGATTAACTATGAGCAATCCGATGTCTACGACAAGAATGAAAACGTGCCTCGGCAGAAAATATGTATTCTCCGCCCAGGTCTGAGATTGCTGGAAGGTTTCGCGGAATATCTCAGAAGCTCAGATTCGACTGGGAGGTTAGTGTGCAAAGTTCACTTGGGCTCGGCTGGATGCGGTTGGGTACACGGTTGGTCTCAGCTGGGTCCGGTTGGTTACGCGGTTGGGCTCGGTTGGGGCCAGTTGGCACGCGGTTGGGTTAGGCTGGGTCAGATTGGGTACGCTGTTGGGTCTGGTTGAGTTTGAAAGGATTCGGTTGAACTCTGTTCACTATAAGGTTATTGGTTGGATTTAAGTTGGATTGGATAATGCAAGATCAGATTAGGTTAAATTGCGTTAGGTTAGGAGGTTTAGGATGGGTTAGGTTTGCTCATCTTAGCTTACAGGTTTGGCTATTCAGAAATCGATCCTGGTTATCATTGGCAAATGATGAGAAGAAGTGCCTTTTCTAAACAAATTACCCCAATTCTATGTTTGAATCCGTTAACAAGCACTGACCGAACCTTATCCAGTCATACCTGGCCCACTAGCCTTTAACCTAACCAAAACTAAACTCTTCTAACCTTACCCAATTTAACCTAACGGGACCCAACCTAACCGAGCCTGATCGGACTACCGAGGCCTATAATAACCATAATTAGAGTTATTCCGCAATTCCACACCCCTCTAAGCTTACGAGGCGAGTAAATACTATATGAATTTAATTATTTTAAACTGATAAATGGTCTCGTTGGTTTCCACGTGTCGAATTACGGCTGTTGATGAATGCGACAACTATGGTTTCTCTTGTGTGTTTTTTCTGTCATTCGAACCACCGTATATCAAAATGTGACATTCTTGCAAAGTAAAACAAAGACATAAAAACAATTCAAATGTGATTTAGTAATTCAAATCAGCTGTAAAATATTACACTTGGATTAAAAGATCTTTTCTTGGTTTTAGACCAGATCTATTCTTAAACTTCTATAGCGCAATGGTTAGCCACTCTGGACTCACAATTTCGTAGATGCTCAGGTCGACACAATGACTAAAGAATAGACCGAGATTTTTTGCTGCTAAAATACTTGTAGGTACTTGTAATTTTCTCATTTATCGTTTTTTCACAAACACCCAATCTTACAAATGCTCAAAGTCATTCTCACCTTAAATTCTTGAAATTTCGAGCGAGGACCGACAAAAACTATCTCTTCTCAGAAACTTATCTCCAAATTTTTCACCAGACTGATCTTCTACCACCCCTTTCACCCATATAAAACTGTACTTGCGTCACCCATCAATTTTTGAACGTCTTCCACACTCCCATAATTGCCCATTGCCTGTCAACTTGCACTCTAAGCAAACAACCACAATCACTTTACACTCTAATGCCCAGTTTATCCAACGATAGTTAAACTCTAGTTAACCTATTGGTTTGCTAATCATTGATTAGTTATTTAACCAATGGTTAAACTCTAGTTAACGAGTTTGGTTTATTGGCACTTTTTAACCATCGAAATTCGCACTTTTTCTCAACATTTATTTTTGCTTGTTGCCAAACCCATTTTTCCGCGTTCCATAACTTGTCCGAAGCGTTTTGTTTTGATTGGCTTAGCGTTTTTCTATCTCATTGTTGTCATGGATACGCTTTTTAAAACAAATTAGCAACAATTTGCGCTGATTTCTGCGTCGGCACTGTTGTTGAAAAGGTGCATGTCGTGCGGCTCAGAGCTCGCAGTGTTTGCATTTTTCGCAGTGTTTTGACTCTTTTGCGATTTTTTTTGTACTCCAATTCGCTGTCAATTTCAATCCTTTCAATTGAAGAAAGCAC
>JASGXE010009612.1:0-26282 GCA_030068105.1 Sinentomon sp. SZTP_YWyxl
CATCACCTTGGCAATCATCGTGTCAACGTGGTCGCGCTGTGAAAGGGCAATCTTGCTGGAAGAGTCATGGATTTGGAGTTGCGCAGTGCAATGGATGCGCTATCGAATGTAGAGTGTCTAAGTTTGACGGCGTTTCGACCAATCCAATTTTCAGTGCATCAATCTTTAGTGTCTTCCCGA
Source organism: Sinentomon sp. SZTP_YWyxl (assembly GCA_030068105.1). Classification (NCBI taxonomy): domain Eukaryota; kingdom Metazoa; phylum Arthropoda; class Protura; order Sinentomata; family Sinentomidae; genus Sinentomon; species Sinentomon sp. SZTP_YWyxl. The sequence continues at coordinate 181 of JASGXE010009612.1, forward strand.
GTGACCTTGCTGGCAACCCTCTCTGGGTCCTTTTCATTTTGGCTAAACCAGCAGCAGACTTTCAGAAAATTCGTGGGTTTATCCAAATTTTCACTGGAACTCTGGACAGAATTTGATTCCACTTTTGGGGTTTTGTCCTCAAATTTTGTTCTGTCAATGACTGACAGCAGGCGCTCAAGCATCAGAAAAAGCCATCATTGTTTAATCAAGCTTTTCAGCACGGGATCCCCGTATTTTCTTTTCAGTATTTTTACTGGGCATCAACAAAAACGTAGACGATGTGCAAGGCTCATGGGTGGATGTTCCGTGATGCAGAAAAAACAGCCATCAAGTTGAGATAATCGTCTGGACAGGCATCAGCCGAACCTTCAAAAGTTATCTCATCATCACCTTATGGTTTCAACTCAGGAAACCATGCATTACTCCTTCTTCCTGCGAGATCCAGCGTGACACGAATTCAGGAATTGAGAGTGATACGTTACAGAAAGCGAACTTACGTGTATACTGGCGGCGGAAAAAGATTACCCATACATGTGAAAAAATTCCATTCTTGAGATTTTAGCAAAAACTCCATGCTATAGAAATAAAAGATCCTCTTTCATCACTAACGTCAAAATCTGACACCTCTAGAAAGCTCCGTTGCAATTTGGCGCTTTAATTTCTACCGTCTGCATAAGAGTATGTTCCTGATAGCAAAACAAATCGAAATTAATCAGTACTGAAGAATTTTGCTCCGGGCCCCCATTTCCATTTAATACCCCCCCCCCCCCAAAGACCCCCAAAGTGGGCCCATTTGGGTATACATCGGGGAGGTAAGATTTTATCGTAGAACCGTCACATTTTCAGGAACACCGGCGAAAGCGTCCTTTTTCGGGGGGTTCCGACCGTTGCTATGGTAACCACAGTGGGTTGCCATGGTTGCCATGAAAAATTGGTGTTTTTTTCCGGTGTTTGGATGGCCAGAGCGTGGAATTATGCGGTGTTCGGAGCATATTTTTTCACTGAACATTTTTTGTTTAGCTTACTTTTGGGAATCTGTCCTCGATAAATGGCTTCTCTGTGTGGCGACCCACTCTCTTCATATCTCAGTTAAAACAAGACCACCACAAATTGGGCTTTTTTGGATTTTTGGGGGGCACTGCGCGAGAATTGGGGCTCGTAGGTTATTTTGTCACTGAATATTTTGTTTTTTTCCTGATCTGTAGAACCTGTCCTAAAAATGCGACGGTTCTACGATGAAATCTTACCTTCCCCATGAATATACCCCAAATTGACCCATTTTGGGGATTTTGGCGGGGTATTACATGGAAATGGGGGCCCGGAGCAAAATTCTTTACTGATTAATTTCGATTTGTTTTGCCATCAGGAACATCTCCACGAATTTTGGCTAAATGTTTCGGAACACCCTGTATAACCACTCACCAGGAACTTATTTTTCAATCCTGGCTCCTGCCTGAAATACACCAAGGCATCGCATGGAAAGATCAAATTGGCGCTTCCTTCCAGTCTCCCGACCATCTCATCGTTGCACTCGGCTAGCAGAGTCATGGTTCGACCCCGCTGTTTCACAGACACCACGACCCTGGACCAGTCTCCTTCGGCCATTTCTCTGCCGCCGGAAGCACTCCGAACGATCCTTCGATCCCGTCTTCTCGTCGCCAGGCCCGGAGGTTTCATGGCGGAACCGTTATTCCTTGTCGGCGAAACGGAAGGGAGGGGAAATGAGATTCGATGTAATTTATTATCTTCTAGGATTCTGTAGTGCACTGTGAGGAGCATGGATCGGGAATTTGAGGTAACCTGGAATTAAATTATACAATTAAAGGATGACAAATGACGTCGCGCTCGACTCGAAGCATCATCTTACTTTCATCGCTTTCTATTCGCCTTCACGAGAATGAGTATTCCCCACTTTTCTGGGAGAATCTAATTTTTTCAATCTGAAATATTCGCCAACCCTCTAAGGGAAACGAGAGGGAAGTAATTTATGTGAAAGCTGAGAAATGGCAACTCAGGAATATGTAATATTGTCAGTTGCAATTGTATACGCTGGCATCTCTGTATTTTGTACAGGCAGGTTGACTCAGCTGATGATCGCGCTACCCTGCAGCAGGATTTGGAGTCTATTTCGCAATGGTGTGTTTCCTCCAAAATGATTCTAAATGCCCACAAATGCTCCCTTATACACTTTGCATCCAGTGCTAAAGATCAGGCCTTCAGCTATGTGCTGAGAGGAATTACCCTATCCCCTTGTAAGGAAGTTGTTTATTTGGGAGATAAATTATTAACTGACAATCTTGACTGGGCTGCTCATGTTGCTGCCGTTACAAAGAAGTCCTCCAGAGCGCTTTATTTTGTGAAGAGAAATTACAGGAAGTGCCCGCGTAGGATCAGGGAATTAGCCTATCTGTCTTTGGTGCGGCCAATCACAGAGTACGCATCTTGTGCATGGGACCCTCGAACTTCTGCTCAGGTTCGAGCCATTGAGCGTATTCAACGCCAAGCTGCCCGTTTTGTTGTTGGGGACAATAGAAAGAGGAGTAGTGTTACCAAAATGATTAGGAGCCTTGGGTGGAAAAGCCTTGCTGAGAGGAGGAGTGAACAGCGAGTATTGAGTTTCTATAAAAATCTCAGTAACTCTGCGGAGTATGGGTGGAGTTTTTGTCACACATCCAATTCCCTTCCTTCTATGCTCACTACGACCACTCGCTCAAGGTCAGGCAGTTGTCGTTTAAAAAAGATGTGGGCAAATTTTCCTTTCTTGTAAGAGCTATCAAAGAATGGAATTCTCTTCCTGCCTGCGTCCTGTCATCCCCCTTGACGGTGGACACTCTTCGACGCCGCTTATCAGGTGGCGTCTTTTCTGGCTAAGCCTGTTGTGCTCACTTTTTCTGTTTATATATAAATGTCATTTCTTTGCGGTTTCTTGTCGCCTAATTCTGTGTTCATTGCCTATGATTTGCTTTTGTGCATTGTATGATTTGTTTTTTCCGTTCCATTGTGTACGATATGGGGTGTACCCTACTTATAAATACAATTCAAAAATACAATTCAAAAATCACCAGTTGGAAAATTGTATTCGTCCAGCAAAAATATGTACAACATGATGTGTTCGTGTTAGGCAATTAAGGATGTAAAGTATGGCCTGTATACGGGCTGTACATCGCTGTCAAATATAATTTCATGAAAACAAGAGTGTATGAAAACAAAATTTGAATTTAAGCGAGAATTTTTCTTTCCACAGAAGGTACTTTTCTTCCCTGGTAACAAAGTTTATACTTTTCCCAAGTCAGTAGCAATTTTCTTTTCTTATCAGAAGAGGCTTTTCGGGTCAGTAGATAGTTTCTTCCCCAGTCAGAGGAGACTTTCTCTCTAATAGACTTCTTTTCTCCGTTTAAAAGAGATTTTTCTACTCTGGTCAAAAGAGACTATTGTTTTCCACAGAAGAGATTCCTTTCTCGGGTTAGAAATGCTTTTCTTTTCAGGTCAGAAGTTACACTATCCTTGTTTGGTCAGAAGATAATTTTCTTCTTTGGTCTGAATAGATGAGACTTTTCTTCTCTGTGGCCATGAAGCTGACAAATGAATTTTCTCCTCTGGTCAGAAGTTACTTTCCTTCTTTGGTCAGAAGATAATGTTCTTCATTGGTCTGAATATACGAGACTTTTCAGTTTTCTCCTCTATATGGCGATGAAGGCGACAAAAAGAATTATCTTTTCTTGACAGAAGATACTTTCCTTCTTTGGTCAGAAGATAATTTTCTTCTTTGGTCAGAAGATAATTTTCTTCTTTGTCTGAATAGACGAAACTTTTCTTCTCTATGGCCATAAAAGGGACTAGCAGAATTTTCTTCTTTGGTCCGAAGATACATTTCTTCTTTGGTCAGAAGATAATTTTCCTCTCTGGTCTGAATAGACGAGACTTTTCTTCTCTATGGCCATGAAGGTATGACAAAAGAATTTTCTTCCCTGGTCAGAAGAAACTCGCCTTCTTTGGTCGAAGATAATTTTCTTATTTGGTCTGGACAGACGAGACCTTTCTTCTCTATGGCCATGAAGGTATCACGAAAGAAATTTTCTTCTCTGGACAGAAGTGACTTTTAAGACCTTGTGGGACCTCAACGGAGTTTCGTTCATATTCACTATTAGTGATTTTAGACTTTACTCTAAAATTGGAATGAAATTAATTTCAATTGGAATTGCAGTTGATCAAAGCGAACCCAATCGGATGAGTAGCAGTAGCGACTAAATGTTTGGTAGAGCCAAAATAATACCATTTGAAGGTTCTTTAAGGACAGGGTCAAGACCAAAACAGAAAGCTGTTTTGTGATTTGAACAAAAATAGCTCGGCTGGCATCTTGCGGCTTTTGCGCACTGTGTGATAGTTTCCATGGAGCATGGCCGAAATCGACAAAAATCTCTTGAAGTTTTTGTCATTGCAGAGGAGCGGCATTGGGTCGTGAGAACACAGCAGACGAAACACCAGATCGCAAGAAAAAAAATTCAAGGATTTTGAATTCTCTCTGCTGAGAAAAACCTTCATCAATTCATGAGAAGAGCGCAGACCCAAAAATATGTTTCTCCTCTGGTCAGAAGATAATTTTCTTCTTTGGTCTGAATAGACGAAACTTTTCTTCTCTATGGCCATGAAGGTATGACAAAAAGAATTTTTTCTCTGGTCAGAAGGTAATTTTCTTCTTTGGTCTGAATAGACGAGACTTTTTTCTATATATGGCCATGAATGTGACAAAAGATTTTTCTTCTCTGGTCAGAAGATACTCTCCTTCTTTGGTCAGAAGATACACTCGTTCTTAGGTCAGAAGATAATTTTCTTCTTTGGTCTGAATAGACGAGACTTTTCTTCTCTATGGCCATGAAGGTATGACAAAAAGAATTTTCTTCTGTGGGTACTCTCCTTCTTTGGTCAGAAGATAACTCCTTTTTGGTCAGAAGATAATTTTCTTCTTTGGTCTGAATAGACGAGACTTTTCTTCTCTATGGCCATGAATGTATTACAAAAAGAATTTTATTCTCTGGTCAGAAGATACTCTCCTTCTTTGGTCTGAAGATAATTTTCTTCTTTGGTCTGAATAGACGATACTTTTACTTCCCTATATGGCCATGAATGTGACAAAAGATTTTTCTCCTCTGGTCAGAAGATACTTTACTTCTTTGGTCAAAGAAATTTTCTTCTTTGGTTGAGAAGAAACTTTTTCTTCTCTCTGGCCATGAAGGTATGACAAAAAGAATTTTCTTCTCTGGTCAGAAGATACTTTCCTTCTTTGGTCAGAAGATAATTTTCTTCTTTGGTCTGAATAGACGAGACTTTTTCTTCTCCGTGGCCAATGAAGATATGACAAAAAGAATTTTCTCCTCTGGTCAGAAGATACTTTCCTTCTTTGGTCAGAAGATAATTTTCTTCTTTAGTCTGAATAGACGAGACTTTTACTTCTATATATGGCCATGAATGTGACAAAAAGATTTTTCTTCTCTGGTCAGAAGATACTCTCCTTCTTTGGTCAGAAGATACACTCGTTCTTAGGTCAGAAGATAATTTTCTTCTTTGGTCTGAATAGACGAGACTTTTCTTCTCTATGGCCATGAAGGTATGACAAAAAGAATTTTCTTCTCTGGTCAGAAGATACTCTCCTTCTTTGGTCAGAAGATAATTTTCTTCTTTGGTCTGAATAGACGAGACTTTTCTTCTCTATGGCCATGAATGTATTACAAAAAGAATTTTATTCTCTGGTCAGAAGATACTCTCCTTCTTTGGTCTGAAGATAATTTTCTTCTTTGGTCTGAAAGACGATACTTTTACTTCCCTATATGGCCATGAATGTGACAAAAAGATTTTTTCCTCTGGTCAGAAGATACTTTACTTCTTTGGTCAGAAGATAATTTTCTTCTTTGGTCTGAGAAGAAACTTTTCTTCTCTCTGGCCATGAAGGTATGACAAAAAGAATTTTCTTCTCTGCTCAGAAGATACTTTCCTTCTTTGGTCAGAAGATAATTTTCTTCTTTGGTCTGAATAGACGAGACTTTTCTTCTCTATGGCCATGAAGATATGACAAAAAGAATTTTCTCCTCTGGTCAGAAGATACTTTCCTTCTTTGGTCAGAAGATAATTTTCTTCTTTGGTCTGAATAGACGAGACTTTTCTTCTCTATGGCCATGAAGATATGACAAAAAGAATTTTCTTCTCTGGTCAGAAGATACTCTCCTTCTTTGGTCTGAAGATAATTTTCTTCTTTGTTCTGAGAAGAGACTTTTCTTCTCTATGGCCATGCAGGTATGACAAAAAGAATTTTCTTCTCTGGTCATAAGATACTCTCCTTCTTTGGTCTGAAGATAATTCTTCTTTGTTCTGAGAAGAGACTTTCTTCTCTATGGCCATGAAGGTATGACAAAAAGAATTTTCTTCTCTGGTCAGAAGATACTTTCCTTCTTTGGTATGAAGATAGTTTCTTCTTTGTTCTGAGAAGAGACTTTTCTTCTCTATGGCCATGAAGGTATGACAAAAAGAATTTTCTTCTCTGGTCAGAAGATAATTTTCTTCTTTGGTCTGAATAGACGAGACTTTTACTTCTCTATATGGCCATGAATGTGACAAAAAGATTTTTCTTCTCTGGTCAGAAGATACTCTCCTTCTTTGGTCAGAAGATACTCTCCTTCTTTGGTCTGAAGATAATTTTCTTCTTTGTTCTGAGAAGAGACTTTTCTTCTCTATGGCCATGAAGGTATGACAAAAAGAATTTTCTTCTGTCCTGGAACTTTGACCGACCGTGTACGGCACTTATCAGTTTGGTTGAGGTTTCCACCATCACTTTCCAGCAACTGGAGAGCAGATCATAAGTCAAAGCAGTCAAAAAGTCATAAACATTTCTCGGGTTTTTATATTTTTATTGCCTCTTCGGAATCTGTTATGTTCAAGTTGAAACCAAAGCAAAATGTGAAACTGGGAAGTGTTTTATTCCTCTATCCTATAGGCCTACCTGAAACCAAGGCGATACACTTCCAGGCGAATGGATCGATAGAAAAGCACCAATATTCCTCTTCTGCTGTCGAAACACCAAGGCCAAAGACAGCGATGAATTTCTCTTAGACAAGTGCCTGTATAAATTCTCAGTCTCCTGGATTGGAAGCTGAAATTCATCGAATTCCGAATTCAGCCTGAATGCCGGCATGTCGGGCATGGACCAAGGCTGCGAGGGCAGACTTACTCCTGGTGTTTCGGCTGAGATGTTCAAGAGACGGAGAAAGTCGAATGCGCTGCCTGCAAATAAAAATATACATGATAAAAATGCAGAATATTTTGGGAAATGTTGACTAAGAAGTTTAGGTGAGTCGTGTAGGGTAGCATGGGGAAATGCAATTTTGGAATATTGGAGATGGCGTTCCGATGAACCGTGTTCTTTGTTCCACAAGACGATGTCTTGTTTATTTATTTATTTATTCTTTATTTATTTATTATTGTTCAAGATTCCACAAAGCATTTGGCGGACGCAAGAATGCAAGTCATCGCAAAACATTTTGAGAACATCGACCAGCAGCAATTAGAAACAAGTAGCAATTTTAATCAAGGCGCCTGGTTTGAGAAATGCGGTTTGATGCAAGTGAAATGACGTTCGAATCTTTTGGAAGGTTATTCCAATCAGTAATGGTACGCGGAAAAAATGAGCTAAAGTAGAAATTTAATTCTTGGTTCCGTAACGTTTTTTACTGGCGGTAGAAATTTAGCCTCAGATTGCAACAAGGCTTTCTACAGGTGGTCAGATTTTAACCTCGCTTGTTTAAGAGGATATTTTATTTCTGCAGCATGGATTTTTACTAAAAGTCTGAAAATTCGCAATTTTTAACTGTGTGGGTACGGTAATTCCGTCGCCACCATATACAAATCGTCCGTGACTTTGATTCCACATTGACACAGTCAATGTTTTAAGGTATACGTTGGCCTGACTGGAAACTAAGACTTCATGTTACTTATCTCAAGCCGTAGATTATGTACTTCCAAGTGTATCTTGTGAGCCAAGAGGATCTTCAACTCAACACCCTTGCGGCTCTACTAAAACAGCCATCCCTGAATTAGCTTCCAGCTTCATCGTGATGGAAATGGAAACTCCATTGCCCTCACAAGTTTATAAAATTGACGCAGCAGGAATAAAGTTGTGGAGGGACGGAGACTTCTTAGTCAGACATGGCCCAGGGCATCGAGAAATAAATTCCAGCAATTCCCTTTGTTCTCTCGCAGAGGCCCAACATACTGAGATCTTTCACCAACCAAAATTACGTTTAATTAAATCGTAATGCGAGCAAAGCCTCTGCAGTCAAAAACACGGTGCGTTGAACTGACAAAAAGAAAGCAAATTATAGGCCTTCGGAAAGCAGGATGCTGTGTTCATCAGATGTTCCCTCAAAAACACACAGCCTGTAAAAAACTGTAAAAACTGTAAAAACTGTAAAGACACGAAATTTGAAACAAGTTGAAAAATCGAAGCGCCAAAACGGCAAGAAAACAATGGACCTTTAACAGTGTATTCGCATCCGAAGAACAGTATATATGGGCAGCCATTAACTCACCAAGAAAGGCGGAGAAAACACAATTTGCATTAAGCTCTACACAAGCAAATGTTGACATTAATGTATTGCTTTAACATAATTTTCAGACACCCAAAAATAGAAAGAAGTTATTCCTCACAAAGTTTGTTTCAGGGATATTACAGTTATTTACCAAAAAAACTATCCTCACATTGCGAAGAAACGTGCAAGAAGATACTTGCCTCGAAATCCCATGCACCTGAATGTAGATTGCAACCTACTTGAGGAAATTTAATGCGTCAGAAAATCACATAAAAATAAATCCTACCGCTCTTTCCGCCCTCCAATGTCCTTCGCCCTTCACCCTTTGCCCTTTGCCATTTCGATCAGTTGGATTGGAAAAGGATTAAGTCTCCTTTTCCAATGACATGTCAATAGAGTAATTGGTTCTCGATCCCGAATTCATTCCGACCAATAGAATAACGACTCCTTGTGGGTCTAAAGCCCCATGCTCCATAATTTTCCATAGGAATAATGGGATGGCTATTTACGTAGGTAATATGGGTGAACCGAAAATATTTTCCAGATTGGGAAGTTTGGGTGCGTAAAATTTTCCCCAAGTTCACCGTTTTCACACCGCAAAATCACTTTTCATTTTTCCAACTGCATTTGCTTTCTGTGTAGTGGTGGCGGAATTAATGTACTGCTCATACATGTGTAATTCCCATTGAACTGTTGCCTGCGAAACTTTTTTCTTTCTCTTCACTCTTATGCAGGCGGTAGAAATTAAAGCGTCAGATTTCAACAAAGCTTTCTAGAGGTGCAGATTTCGACGTGGGTAACAAATGACGATCTTTAATTTCTGCAGCAGAGAGCTTTTGCTAAAATCTGATCAGTTGCAATTTTTACATGTGTGGTACTTTAATTCCGTCGTCACTATTATTCTGTGAAATACTGCTTGAAAGGCGACAGTGGTCGTCTAAATTTTAATTTAAACAAGACGAGGTGCGAATTTGGAAAAGGTTAATGCATAAACTTCATTCCAACTCAGACACACAAGTAAAGAATGCTCACAAGCAAGCTTCTTGCAATAAACAAGAATTCTGCATAGCAACAATGAGGAAATGAGAACGAACAGAAAGAATACACAAGGAGCCATTCTGCAAACGTCTGGTGTTGCGAAACCGACGCGGTGTCAACGGCATAGCCATATCCTTTTTCAATTTCCGATGGTGGCAGCACTGAGCACTGGTGACGTTACAATCAGCTGATTTTATGCCTGGAAACTATGACTAGCCTATTTTTCTCGGCATTGTTTTAGATCGTGATGCAAATAAATTTTCAACACCCTGCATATCATAACACAAGAAAGGCCATGCTCATAATGTACAGAGTAAAACAAAAATTCACGAACATAGGATAAATTTTAAAGACCAGGTTAAAACAGGGGGGCATCTTATTTCAACAGGACTTGATGCTACTTCACGTCTCACACGAGTGTCATGATGTTTCGTGGCGCATGCCATGTTGTCATTGATTCTCTATCCTGTTTCAATTGTTTTTAATTCTAATTGCTGAGTTGAACTCGAGATACGCTGGCGAGCTCCAACGTACAAGACTTTTGGCTGATGGGTGTATACACGAGTCTGCATGGAACAAGACCGATTTTGATTGGGTCGATAACGATGTGTTTTCTTGAGAATCGACCAACCAACCCACGTTTTCCCCTTTCTGTTTGTACAGAAATCGATTATGAGAGGCCAGTGTTACGTAGGCTGCATCTTATTTGTTGAAGACTAGATGAGAGAGAGAATTGGTTTTTGGCATTCAATTGTTCAGACGAGGTGCTTTCAAGCGCTATTTCTCCCTCCGAAGATTCTCGGAGAAGATTATCGAACCCGTTTATTTGAGTTGGAAGCAGTTTCGGTCTGCGGAGCCCAATAAATCTAAATTCCATATTTTAAACGTAGACAAAGAGATGTTTTCAGTTTCAAGGAACAGAAAATTCAACATGAACCATAAAATAGCGGTGCGCTTTGAACTCGTGTGGAACTAAGAGAAAGAGATGTGTTGTTGGTATTGGTAGCACCATAAGAACAAGGATAACCTCTATTCCAAATGAGGATATATCGGGGGGAAACATTATTCATGGTAGCACCGCATTAGGATGCCAAAGTTTGCCATACATGTCGTCAACAAAGTTCAAGTCGTCAACAAAGTTCAAGTTCGTGTTGTCAACAAACAACAGCCAAAGTTCGTCACACATGCATGTGTGATCATACATGACGACATGTCGTCAACATGATGTTGACGACATGTCGTCAACAAAGGTCAAGTCATCAACAAAGGTCAAGTCGTCAACCAAGTTTAAGTTCATGTTGCCAACAAAGAGCAGTCAAAGTTCGTGACGCATGCATGTCGTCAAGAAAGATCAAGTCGTCAACAAAGTTCAAGTTTATGTCGTCAACAAACAGCAGTCAAACTTCGTCAAATGTCGTCAACGCAAAGTTCAAGTTTTCAACAAAGTTCAAGTTCATGATGCCAACAAACAGCAGTCAAAGTTCGTCATACATGTCGTCAACAAAGATCAAGTCGTCAACAAAGTTCAAGCTCATGTCGTCAACAAACAGCAGCCAAAGTTCGTCATGTAGCCAATACATGTGGACGAAGGATAAAACGCTGACTCTCCTGGGATTTTATGAATGTGGGCCGCAAAAGGCCTTTTTCGTGGCGGAAAGCAACAGAAGGGGCCTTGAAGAGCGGGATTCTGAGAGGCAGAGTCCGTTGCAGGGGTTTTGCGAGACAAAGTGCCCCAAAATCTTGAGCTTCTTGGCAAAAATGGGATCTTTCAAGGCTAAAAAGATCATTCAAGATGGGCAAAAAGATCATTCAAGATCATTAACGATCATTTAGGATCATTCGAGATCATTCCTGATCATTCGAAATCATTCGAGATCATTCGAGATCATTCAAGATCATTCAAGATCATTCAAGATCATTCAAGATCATTCAAGATCATTCAAGATCATTCAAGATCATTCAAGATCATTCAAGATCATTCAAGATCATTCAAGATCATTCAAGATAATTCCAGATCATTCAAGATCACTCACACCATTTATCGATGGAACAGCCAGCGACACCAACACCACGGTGCGCGTAGATATTTTTATTTCAATTGAAAAAAAGCAAAACATACCCTGTCTTGATGACAGATCGCCATTCCTGCCTTGTTAATTGCCCCTGACATTTTCGCAGAATGTGTCAAAAAACCACGGAAGGGGTCGAACATTGCAGCCTTTTATGTAAGGGTTCACTTATTGAAATAAAAATTGCCCCTAACTTTTTCACGACATATGCAACGCACATTACAAAACGGATCACGCATTGCAGCTTTTAAGAAAAAGGGGCTCCCGCCAAATGAAACAAACAAGACAAATTCCCGCGAAAACCGCCAATGCTTGAACACAACTGCCTGCTTCTGTAGAGCAGGTGTTTTTTGCGCCACGTACAAAATTAGGCTTTGCCTTTGGTGGCTCAAGTGATTTTATGGTTTCGTGAGGATACATTTTAGAAGTTACGTTTGGAGTCACTCTCCTTGCTTTTGGGCAGCATAAACTGTCCTTGCGGTGGAATTGATATTTGTGACGTTTAACGTATTCTAATGCCGATTCTTTCAACTTTTTTTTACCTTTTACAGTTTAATGTATCTCTTTTGTGTTTTTATTTATGTATTTATTTATTTATTTATTTATTTATTTATTTAACAAAAAACACCTTCACAAAAATGAGTTGGTGAAGGGAACCTGACACATAGGTCAATGGTCAACAAAATTAAAATCACAATTAAGAAAGGATACAATCATCAGCAAGGAAATTCGTGGAAAGAGAAGGTAAATTCGGGACTAAATTCAAGTTGGACACTCCTGCGACATCAAGTGGCCAGATAAACTCAGAATTTGCGCGCCCCTTGGGAGAGCATTCCAGTCTCGCACAGTTCGTGGGAAAAAAGAATGAAAATGAACATTTTGAAACGATCAGCGGGGCATTGAAGGCACCCCATTATCTGTCCTTTTCTGAGGATTGCGTACACATATTCAGTTGAATTTGATTTTAAGTTTTCGGATAAGATTTTGCAAAAGAGTTTTAAGCGTTTATCCTTTCTACAATCAGCAAGCGAGGTAAGATTTAGCTCCGTAAGAATTTGAGTGACCTGCGTACCTCTGATAATTACCAACACAAAACGGGCGGCTCTTCTTTGAACTCTTTCAATCACCTCAACGTGGGAAACAAGAAAGGGATCCCAGACCACACTAGCGTATTCTAATACAGGTAGGACTAGATATACGTAGCTTTCAACTTTGCTTCACGAGCAGCTAAAAAAGATTGCGGCGAAGTAGTCCCAAAATTTTGTGCTTGCTGACTTGTAGCTAATATGGCGCTCCTTAAATTTTTGCAACATGACGCCCAAGTATTATAGGTAGTTTTTTCCAGGGCACGGGTTTAGGTTTAGGGGTATACAGGGTTGAAAATACTCGAAGCTGCAGATTTAGACCGCTAAAAGATACCAGTGCGCACTTACCAAAATTTATGGAATCCCCCATCTGACACACCATTTATGAATTTCATCTAGATCGTTTTGAACAATCAAACAGTCGGAGTCAGAATTGATGACACGATATGCAACTAAATCATCAGCAAGAGGCCTAATAGTGCTGTGAAGCCCAACAAAAATATCGGTATGAACAGTAGAAAAAGTAAAGGGCCCAGTACAATGCCCTGAGGAACCCTGAAGAGTTCGGTAAACATGGGAAGACAAGGGCAGGCCATTTTATCACTGAAGTACGGGTCGGAGATAGGAGTCCAACAGTTGAATTAAAGCTGGAGGAAAACTCAAGAAAACTAGCTTTTGAATAAGGAGGGTATGGGGTATAATATCAAAAGCCTTGTTGAAATCAATGAAAACAGCATGGACATGTTTTTTCTTCTCAAAGCAGAGCTGATATCATGAACGAACTCAACCAGCTGGTTTCGCAAGAAAGTCCACTTCTAAACCCATGCTGATTTGGGTGGAAAAAATTCTTTGCGTCAAGATCGTTGATCAATGTCCGAGAAATAAATTTTTTCAAAAAAGTTTAGCCACCGCAAGGAATATGGAGATCGGACGAAAGTTTTCAACATTTGAGGACAAGACTTTTTGGGAATAGGAATGACAATTGCCTCTTTCCAAGAATCAGGGAATACAGCAGTCTCAAAAATACAATTAAAAAGAATGACATAAAAAGGTGACAGTTCAACAGCCAAAGCCTTCACCAATGCATTTGAAACACCATCTCTTCCGGGAGAATTTTTCGCTGAAAGACAAGTGATAGCCTTTAAAACAGTTCGGGTCACATTGCCAAAAGTCGTCAAAAGAAAAAGAAGTGTCAGGTACTGGAAAGAGACGTTCAAGTGGCCGAATCGAAGAAGTGACAATGTCGCCGTATACCTGCAACAGAACAATGTGACGAGTTAGCAGCTGATGAAAAGTGTGAAGCAAATGCTTTCGCAATCTCTTCTTTTTAAGCAGTTGGAGAAACCTTTACCGATATTGCCAAGAATCAGAATTTTTAACAGGATCATGGCTGAGAAGGTCTCCCAAACCCAGTGAAGGAAACTGATTTTCACTCCTCCCCCGTCATTTTGGGAAAAGAAGTCAATCGTGTTGGTCGGCAAGTTCATTTGGTCGGTTAGTTCAATTTATTGGCTGCGAAGAAGTTTGATTGGCGGTAGGTAGGCGAGGGTCGGTAAGGTTAAGTCAGGTTAGGTTATTTATTTTATTTATTTATTTATTGTAGCAATACTGCCGCGAAGGGTTAGGCGGCAGGCGTGCAAAAAGGGTGCACGCTCCCATGTCATATATGGCAAAGAACACACGAACAAAAACACAAAGAACACATGTAAGCAAGAAAGGAACAAGGGCAGCTGTGACAATGTGACAAAAAGGCAGCTATAGGTACGTAGCAGGACAGAACATGGCAAAGACGTACATATTTACCCATAAAGAGACGATGGAGGGGAGAGAGAGGAGAGAGAGGGGGAGAGGGAGAGGGGTGAGAGGAGAGAGATGAGACGGAGGGGAGAGAGTGAGAGAGAAAGAGATAGAAGGGAAGAGAGGTGAGAAGAGAGAGCTCGAATGAGGAGAGAGAGAGATGAGAAGAGAGAAGGATGAGACAGAGGGGAGAGAGTGAGAGAGAATGAGATAGTGGGGAAGAGAGGGGAGAGAGGTGAGAGGAGAAGGACGGGACAGAGGGGAAAGAGTGAGAGAGAAAGAGATAGAGTGGGAAGAGAGAGGGGGAGAGATGTGAGAAGTGAGAAGGAGAGACAGAGTGGAGCGAAAGAGAGAGAGGGGGGGAGAGAGACAGATGTTAGCCCCTGCATTTGAGGGGATAAGAACGCACATCTTCAAGTTGCAAGAAAAAAAAAACATTACGAATAATACAATGCAGAGAATCATAAGGTCAACTTACCAGAAAAGCAGCTAGCTCGCGGGGACGCTTCGCATGGTGCTGCGCAATGCACAATCACAGCAGAGTCGGGGGTAGAGCATTCCAACCTTATAGTTCTTTGGGAAAAACGAATTGAAGTGTACGTTGAGCGGCTAATAGGACAGGACATGGACAGACCATTGTCGGTTCTGCGTTGAACTTGTTTCAATGCATAATGCGCTGGTAGTTTAAAGTTGAAATTGGCAGTTAAGATTCCTGTCAGAATGAAGCCGTGATCATTGCGCCTTTTAGCAAGAGAGGGTAATCCAAGTTCTCGCAAAATTGCAGTAACGCTGATGTCGCGACCAAAGGCTCGCTTAATTATACGAGCAGCTTTTCTTTGAACACCCTCTAACTTGGATATTTCACAGGAAGAAATGGGGTCCCAAACAGCGCATCCGTATTCTAGAACAGGAAGAACAGTGGATTTGTAGGAGTGGAGTTTCACAGATGGGGGAGCGTTACGTAGGTTCCGGGCCAAGAAACCAAGCAACTTCATGGCCTTGGTGACCGTTGCATCAATATGTGGGGTCCACGACAAGTTCCACGCAATAGTGATTCCAAGATATTTGATCTTCAACACACTTTCCAGCTGAGTGCCCTCGATATTGTACAGGGAAGGACTGCAGGCCTTTGACGGGGGTTTTCGCGAGAAGGTCAGGACTTTAGTTTTATCGAGGTTCATTTCCATACCCCAGGTACCGCACCAGTTTGCAATCCGATCAAGCTCAACTTGAAGTGCGAGACGATCCAGCGGAGAAAGAATTGGGCGGTAAAGCACAATATCGTCTGCAAAGAGACGCAGACAGGTTGGGTGAGAGATATGTTCAGGAATGTCGTTTATGAAAATGAGAAATAACAACGGCCCGATAACACTGCCTTGTGGGACTCCCGAAGTGACAGGTACAGCCGATGAAACAGTTCCTTTAACGGATACAGACTGTACACGTCCCTCCAGGTAGGATGATATCAGTTGAATTGTGTCTGTGCGGAAGTTCAGGGCTCTCAACTTCAAAAGCAGTTTGTGATGGGGAACCATGTCGAATGCTTTTTTAAGGTCGATAAAAATTGCGTCTGTCTCCAAGCCTGTATTGGTTGGGTTATGTTAGGTCACATTAGGTTAAGTTCCGTTAACTAGATAGATTATGTTAGGTTTGGTGATTGTCTGACGCAGAGTGTGTGATATGGGAGGGAGGGATTAAAACTGATATAGCGAGGTATGCCAACGTTGTAACATTCATGGCCATGGTGCAAAACTTCGCCCCATATGCCGGAATAAAAATTCATTCTCGTCAGAAGTCAGATAAACCATGATTTGCTTTCGGCGAATAACAGCAACGAAATTCTAAGCCAAATTCCATGATTTTTTGTCTGCGTCCCTCGCATTTGCATATTCCGCATCGCAGCTCTGCTGAATTTCTTTTTGGAATTCTTCCAAATCTGCTCTCAACTTTTCCAATGAATTTCACTCAGAGTTGAAACATGCCAGAGAAGGCCTGCTCTAAAATCCAACGAAGTCTTTCGAGAACGGGGAAAAAGTGAAATTCTTTCGAAAGAATTCAAGAGCACGGCCGTTCTAGAGCGGGAAACTCATTTTACTTCACTCAGAAGCCTTACTTAATTCGCGAAAATTGGATTTAAGTGAGTGATGTTCTTCGACTAAACTTCGTACTTCAAAAATGACTAATTGTTTCAGTGCTCCGTCTAAATAATGAATTCACAGTTAATTAAATAATTTCACCGTTCCGTCTTGTACAGCGGTAAATGTTAATGAAATTCTACAAGGGCTCAGAAAAGTAACCGGTGATCTGTCGGCCTGAATGAGCCGAAACACGCATACCATTTCATACCATATCCGGTAATTCCATTTTGCCCTGCGAATGGGCCGATACCCATGAACTATTTTCCTACTTGTACCCGTTTAATACCATGGCAATAACACGGAAGATTTACACAGGGTGTCACGAAAGTACCACATTGGAGTGAAATGTCCCATTGTTAATTTATCCAAGAGCGCAATGTGCCTGTCGAAGACACGGAAGTAGGTATAGGTATGTTTGGTTTTCGTACATATATCATGGTCATGGTGTTCCCCAAAACAGTGGTTCACCAATGACCTGGCATCAAACGTGTCCTGGAACGTTCGTTTGTTTGCCGGCAACTGACGCTCTATTGGAGCCAATCTCTTCTTATGGGGGAAACCCTCATTGGGTTTCCCAAAGAACTGATACCTGCATTTCAAATTGATTTGCTTGCACATGCATGTACGTAAATATCCAGTGCCGATCTGCACAGAAAGGAAAATATGGAATTGATAATGTTGAAGCAACACATCAGTGCGGCTTCCGATCATTACCTGATGGAGAGAAGACCACGAGAAAAGACAATGCGAGTCGACGTCGAGAGGCCATGCACCGCCCACATACAGGTGAAAATTGTGAAATTAGAAGTAGTGGAACGCTTTCACTTGCAGCCGTATGTGGAAACGAATATATGTCAATTTATCAAAAAATTAGTTCACATTAATGGGTGAACATTGTCGCCGTAAGGCCCGTCAGAAAAGGATAAAAATCAACAAAATGAGCAAACATTAGAGCAACCTGACGAGCAGAGAAAAAGGTATGTGGAAACGAACGTGGAAACGTATGTGGAACGAACGTATGTGGAAACGAACGTGTGTGGAAACGAACGTATGTGTAAACGTATTTCAAATGTGGAACCGTACCATGATCGGCAGTCACATGGGCCACTGGAACAATGGAGGATCGTTGTGAGAGTCCCATGCGATTTCATGTGGTTGGATTTTGCGCAAAGTTTTAGTTCTTGATCAAACACGACCACTTCTGGGATCACATTGCTCAAGAAAAACGTTTTTCCAAAATCTCCAAAGCAGTTATTCCAACAGTCCCATACACGCAGCATCCACAATTTGACGTCAAACAAGCCGAAATTCACTGCAGAGGCTGGAATAAGCTGCTGGTATATGAGGAACGTACGTCCCTATGTTCTCAAGAAGTTTCAAAGTATGGGCCCACAACAACATCCGCTTTTATTCCAAGCAAATAAGTTCGCAACAGCTGCAAAAATAATTGGCAAGGAGGGAACGTAACTGCGAGGTTAAACGAGGCAACCCATCATGCAAGAATCAAAAAGGAGCACTTTGTACGGGAATCCATTTATGTCGCATGCTATAAAGGCAAGATGCAAAATTCTAAGGCATTCTGTGCACTAGCTGGAAATAAAAACTTAAAATAGGGGTATTTCTCCGTTTCAAACAACTCACCTACGACAACACTGACACTTTTTATGTTGGCATAACCTTGTCAGCTTCAATCAACTTGATTAAAACAATTATATTTTGCGGCAGATTTTAAGGCAATTTTTCAGATCTGGCCTCCTTAAAAAGAAAACATTTTTACAAAACAAGAAAACCTTTCCCACATCTTAAGTTCAACAAAAGCATGGTCTTACCATCCTCAGAAGCTTGCGTCAGGGAGCTGCCAACTGCAAGAGAACTCATTAACCACAGGATACACACCAATTCAAACACATCAAGACTGATGTTGACCGTCAGCATTTTATACGTTCCTGTGTGCTGGCACGGTGTTGAATATCGGTGGAACTCTTCGCTTTTCACAGCAGTTCATGGGTGCAAATTCAACCACAATGATCTCAAAAGGTGCTTATTCCCCACCACCCCCATCACTCCTTGTTGGCCAAAATTATCAGCTGTTCGTATGATGGCCTTATCCCTGCGGTGAGAACTTACTTTCCGTAATGGAAAACTTGGGGAAAGTCGGATGCTCAAGGCTTCCTTACGCCATGAAAATTTATACACGATTTCCCAACTGCATTTTGCACGCAAAGTCTTTCTGTGGCGGAAAGGTAATGTCACAGCTGATCACAGTCGATTTTTCGCAGAAGAAAAGTCGAAATGGACACGACAATTTCTGTGCCGAAAATGACTCCGACTCCACCGTGCATGGACCCAAAGCTGAAAATGTTACCGAACGACGACTCGGATTCGCGGCAGACTGCGACGCAACAGGAAAGGACCAAAACACGAAACAAACTGAGAATTACTACCCTAAAATATAAGGCTGCTTTGATGGTGCCGTGTTGTGTAACGCGCTTCCCTCGCTGTTCTCTCCCTTTCGTTTACAGCCCCATGTCTCTCGGAACGGAGAATCTCATCTGCGAACATGTTGGCTTGCAGAGAATAAAATTACAATAATTCTCCTTTGCGAGAAAGCCCCTTTGATATTGCTGAATGCACGCACAGCAGGATGTACTTTTCATTTATTCCCATCCTACCGCCCCTTTATAGGCTTACTCGGCCCACTTGATCCTTTTACAGTTTATGGGATAGGGTGTTTGTACAGGCTCTCCCCCAAATGAACAGCTATGCCTAACCATCAATCTTTGCATCATGGGTGAAATTGAAAAGAATAAAGGGGTGAAAGTAATTCATTTACGAAAATTCCCATCCTAACCTTTAGAGACTTACTCGGCCCATGCACTTGATCCTTTTAGTTATGGGGTAGGTCGTGGCATTGCAAAATAGGAAAATCAAGAACGGAACTTCTCTAATGTTATGTCACGTGCTTCACCCCTTCAGTTACCACCCTCCTTTCAGAGAACGGTTACGCGCAGAACCCATGCAAATGTTCATGTCCGCGGTCCCCTGTCAAGGTTTAACCCTTACTTTCATAGTTTTTCCCCCGCACTTCAAAAGAATGGAACGCTCTCGACCATGCCTTTCGCTAGTCCCACCCACACAGCAACACTTGCGCTTATCCTTCTTGATTGGGTGAACACCGAGTTGCAGTGAAGTTGTTGCCTGATTTCAACCTTCTCATTGCCATAAGTTAATTTTTACTCACCTTGTTTTTGTTTTTACTTCATTTTGATCCGTTGCTTTTATTGTCTGACGTGTCATACATATTGACTAGAGTTGAATTACAATTACAATTACAAATGGGCCCCAGACCCAAGAAAACTCTCACTGACATACATTCCAAAACACCCTTTTAAGGGCATTGAAATGATAAATGAAACATATGTAGTGAAAAAGACTTGAAAATTTTGGAATGTTTGCCTCTGTTTACGCAGGTGCAAAAGGCTTGCATTTTCGTCAACTTTGGAATGCTTTATTGTCAGTGGTTCACGGAATACACTGTAGATCTAAAATGGTATAGGGTTGTTTCAGCTTTGAGTCAGATGTAAAAAATATGTCGTCTTCACTGACTTCGAAACACTTTTTTGCGATTTCGAAATTTTTCGAGCTGATTTTACGAAAACAGGCGTCACCAAAAGGGGAAAGGAGATATGTTCACATCCCTAAGCCGAATGGGATAGAAGTATTCTCGTAGATCGTTTTTTTTTAAATCCTTTTGTGACGCATGTCCATGTCTCCAAGGTTGTTTGGTCGTGTACAATCGCAGAGACAAAAGAAACTCCCTTACAGAGTTAAATGGGCCCCTTCATGTGAAAAATTCATTTGCTTTCATGCTATGCGGATTGCGTTCTTTAAAAAGAATGCCCATCATGATTTGTCTCGATTTCAGCTGGAATTCAGAGAGAAATTATTGACGCTTGCGCCTCTCCGGTGTTACTTTTCTCCTGGAGAATAATGTAGTGATGAATACCCGAAGATAGTCCTAATTTTCCGACACTAATGCCGGTAGCCATAATCGTGAAGGTAAAATTCGGTGTCGTTCAGAACAGATTAACATGGTCTTAAACGTGTTGCTTGATGATCATTGAGGGTGTCAATCATTGCTTTTTGCCAACTTTTCCTGGGAGAGCTGCACAAAAATCTGACAGTCTATTCAAATCTGTTAGGTCCAGGGAGTCACCATTGTTTCTGTGACTCTATGTATAGTGGCGGCGGAAAGAGATTCCTCATACATGTGTTTTTCCCATTGCACTGTTGCCGCCGAAACTTTTTTTTTCTTCCTTTTTACTATTATGCATTTGGTAGAAATTAAAGCGCCAAATTGCAACGGAGCTTTCTAGAGGTGTCAGATTTTGACATTAGTGATGAAAGAGGATCTTTTATTTCCACAGCATGGAGTTTTTGCTATACAATCTCAAGAATGGAATTTTTTCACATGTATGGGTAATCTTTTTCCGCCGCCAGTATACATATCGCTGGTGGAATCAGCAACGCATCCTCACAGGTATGGGCTACATCATTAGGAATTTAAAATAAGCTCAACTTCTCACAAAAAAGACGCTTTTGCCTCTATGGTCCTTCCATTGATTATGTTGTGCCGGGGTGAAATTGATGCCATTGAAATAGTTCAAAGAAGCTTGCTCGCTCTATTACCGGAAATATTGATGACCGGGAATTTTGATCGGTACGCCAATATGACTGCCATGCTTGATCACCTGAAACTGGATGCATTGGTGAGCCGGAGTCATCTTCACTGTCTGAATCTTTTGAGTATATTTCACTGGTGTTGATTTTACCCTCCTCAATGAATACAAGATCGACCCAGTTCAGCGGCGCACTGATACCGGCCTTTGTAAATTCTTTCCGGCCACAGGAAAGCGTAACGCCCTTTTGCAATCTTTGTTTTTCCTCAGACCATCTTGGCATGAAATATTTACCGTCCAATTCGGCCGTTATACTCAGACATTCAAAATAGCAGGGCCATATAGGAGATTTTTGTCAGACTTTTGAAGAACGGGGCAATGTTATTCCCCATCTAGTAAGCGCCGCTAAATGCATTCCTTCACGTGATGTGTTTAGCGGCGCATGCGAAATGGGAAATTACATTGCCCCGTGCTTCAAAAGTCTGAAAAAATCGCCTATGGCCCGGCTATTTAGAATGGCTCCGTATGTGTAGGTAACTCGGACAACCCGTAATGTTTCCATTCCCCAGGCTTAATCATCCCTTGATCGGTTTTTATCAGGGCCAAGGAAGACAGGGTTAGACGAACTGCGTGGAAAAATCTCGAGCAAAGCAGGTATACGGCGTGACGTCAGCGTCGAAGCACGGAGAAACGGGGTTCGCGATTTTTTCCACCGCTCAGCATTGTGCTTGTGCGGAAAATGGCCGCAGGAATTGCATCTGAATTGAAACGATTTGAAAAGAAGTTCTTTCTTGATGAAAAAGATGACATGACTTCGACTTAGGAATTTTATTCACTGCGCGCTATTCATTTGCTCGCAAGTGAAATGGAGCTTTTCATTCCATTTCAGACTTGTCATTTCGTTGTCTTCTTGCACAACTTTTTCAATCAAGGATTTCAAATTCAAGAAAAAACATTGCAATTTTGTTGACATTTTAGCACTGAATGTTCTTTAATCTGATATTTTTCATCGATAAATCTTATTTATTTAGGTCCCTATTTTCTTTGACCAAAATGCGAAAACTTATTGGTTATATGAGGCTCACAATTTTGTGAGTTGTGCTGGCAACTGTTGAGTTTGCTAATTATTCCGGGCATCGAAGTGCGTGGGAACTATGAGAAAGGGCGTTTACGCCCGCCACAAGCCTCTGGGAACGCAATTGCCAGAGACCTTAAGAAAAAGTTTCCTTTTCGAGAAAAAGTTCCGTCAACAGTTCTATTTCGGTTTTCCTTTTGCCCTTCTCATCATGGTGGCTTTTCCGATTCTCCAACACTGTTCGGTGAAAGCATGTGCTATTGGCTCGCCCTAGTGGGAAATTTGGCTCTGTAACACGAATTTTGCCCTCAAATGGACAAAATGAACCCCATATAACTTGAAAATTTCTTCAACTTCTGGGGACTCCGCCCCCAGCCCTCTGCCAAGGGCTCTGCCCCAGACCCCAGCCCTCTGCCAGGGGCTCTTCCCCTTGGAACACCGATGAGGTTCTGCTCCAGACCATCGCGACTGGTGTCCATAATTTTGATTCGCTGCCCTATTCTATTTTCAGGGTTCCTGACATTTCTTTGTCAAATTTCGAACACTGAAATTATTTTTTACTTGTGGCTGGTTGGGTGCAGAAAAATTGTGACAGGCCTCAATCCCGTTGGAAGCGATTGCGCATCACTGATGATTTGCCGTTTTTGTCCTCTCATTCGCGTGGTTCATCATGACGACTAAGGTAACATTCGCATAGTTGTTTTCAGGGACGGATTGCACGGACCTTGCAAAGTGGGTAGGCCTATGATAACTCTCTCATTGTGTGGCCTTGAAAAAGCGCCTGAAGGTGTGGCCGGAAATAACGTTTCTCAACTTTTGCTTTCTTCACGAGAAAGAATTCGCCAGGCTTTCTCATGAAATCTCGTGTCAGATGGCTTGCCCACCTGAGGTTCTCGAACGATATCGCCTCAGACTATTGACCTTTTAATTCAGTTCATGGCGAAATAGGGTGCGAACCGGATCAGTTTTGTTACCTTGTTCTTGCATACGAAAGGCCAAAACGAGGCTTGAAGAACAGCTATACAACATTATGTCATTCCAGAGTTTCCTTTTGGGATCGCCTGCCAATCTTTTGATCCAAAGAATCGGACAAAGTCATTTGGGAAGCGAGACACACACATACGCTGAGTTGCCCATTTCTCACAACCAACCAATTTGTTAAAGTTTCGCTCCTTCGAATAATTGAGACATTGATGGTAAAATACACGCTTGCGGAGATCAGTTTTCTTTGCAAATTGCAATGCATTTGGAAGAAGTTTTTAACAATAGTCCAATACTTTCCATAATCCAGCGTCAGTTAAATGAGCGGCGAATATCACGAACCGAGGCGACGAACCCCATCTCCGTGCTTCGATGATGACGTCGACAAAGCCACCAAATCCAGGTAGAAAAAAGGTCAAAATTTAAAATTCAATTCTATTGTCAATGTGTCTAACCCTGTCTTCCTTGGCCCTGGGTTTTTATACTGTTTTAGTGGCTTTGCCTCTTGTTGCCTCTTTTAAGTGTTCTTACCCTCCATGACCTTGGGGTCGGTAGGCTGTACGGTGGGTAACAATACCAATGGTGCTGGTTTCTGCTGAGTCGACGTGATTTCCTGGTGTTGGCGTGTTGCGCGTTTTTTTTCTGCTGCTTCCTTTTCATTTTCAAATGTTCTCAGTGTCCGTGCTGAGAGGGTGGCATGCACGATTCCCTCTGTGTTCGTGCCCAGTTATACACAGTCTGCAATGGCTTCAATCAGTTTACACGTGCCTACGTGTAGCTAACAGAAGTTTACGTTTTTGGCAGAAGTTTACGTTTTTGGCAGAAGTTTACGTTTTTGGCAGAAGTTTACGTTTTTGGCAGAAGTTTACGTTTTCCCCATTTGTGATTGAGGCCGTATCAAAAGTGTTGAATAATTTCTTCGCACCCTCGTGTTGGTACTGCCACATTTTGCATTTACGAGTAGGTACCTTTTTGATTGACATTGGTCTTACATGTGATGAGCATTTTCTGATTGTCGTGTCCGGAGCGCCAATCCCTTGTGGCTGTGTTTGTTGTTAAAAAATAAATAAATGATATAGGTAGGTTTTTTTCTTTTTCAGGCATCTGGCATGCATTAAAATTCCTGATCTGCATCACACGTGTCCAGCCAATTCCTTCCTTCCAAAATTTTGCGAAAAACAATATCCGTATTTATACGTATTATTCGTGCCGCATCACAGATTAATTTCTTGACAGTCGGCGTTCATCAAACATTGTATCGCTTGCAATTGCAATACGTCCTGTGCCACCAAATTGCGTTTGCTTAAAAGCGTTATCATGTTTGTGCAGCCGCTGATTTGAGGATTTTTCCCCATTTGTGCTCCGCTCCGCTCCGTCGAAAGAGCTGAAGACACCCTCTGTTCATGTTTTCCTTTCGGATGTTGTTTGGTATATCAGGAACATTTCTGCAGACGCAACTCTGAAGAACAATGCACAAATTCAGTATAATTCAAATGGATATGACATACGAGTTGCGGCACTTCCAGACCTCTTTCAGCCTTGAAAAATGGGATCAGGTCCGTTTTTCATCGCTGATTTTCAGGAAAAATCTGAAAACTGCCGTTTAACTCTGCCAAGGTGTAATTTTGGGCGTTTTCATAAGTTCAGCAACATACTCAACTCTGAGCTCATCTCTTCACCATTCACTTGGGAACACACACCAAAGGGGCAAAAAATGATGCTCAACTCTAAATGAAGAAGGCAAACAACTTTTGAAGTACAGGTTTAAGGCCACAGCCACCAAGTGCGGCCTTAAACCAAGGCCGCCAACCCCATGGTGGCTGCGGCCTTAATCATCACCTGTTAGCAACACATGCAATCATCACCTGTCAATTGATTCCAAATGGTTTTTTCGGTTAAAGCTGTTTATACGGGGGGAGACAGTTTGAACTGCCACCAAGTTTTCTTTTCTCGTACCTTAACTGTACCAGAGATATTTTTTATTGGGGGTCAGTTTGAACTGACCTCCGTTGACATTATTTCCGAAATCATCCCAACAAGGTGTACCAAAAGGAATACTTTTGCCTTTATTCTCGTTTATTTTTCTTTTCTCACAATTATTGGGTTGTTATTTGTTGGGCTAGGTGAGGTTTGGTTAGGTTACGTTAGGTTGGGTTTCAAAAACCAAACCTAACGTAAAAACCTAACCCAAAAACCAAACCTAACCAAACCTAACGGTACGTCAATGATATTGGGTTGGTACCTATTCGTTAGGTTAGGATGCGTTAATGACATTGGGTTTTGTTTGATTTGTTGTGATTGGGTTGGGTTGGGTTAGTTTAGGCTACATTCGGTTAGGTTTGGTATGGTCTTGGTTAGGTCAACCAAAACAAACCTAATTTGGTTTGGTTTTTGAAACCTAACGTAACCTAACCGAACCTAAGCTAACCTCACCTAACCAACAAATAACAACCCAATGATTGGGAGAAATGAAAAATAAACGAGAATAAAGACAAAAGTATTCCTTTTGGTACACCTTGTAGAATGTCTTCGGAAATTCTGTTTAAGGAGGTCAGTTCAAACTGTCCCCCCAATAAAAATCTCTCTGGTACAGTCAAGGTATTTGAAAAGAAAACACGGTAGCAGTTCAAACTGTCTCCCCCCGTATAAACAGCTTTAACCGTT
>JASGXE010009613.1:0-31272 GCA_030068105.1 Sinentomon sp. SZTP_YWyxl
TTTTTGCCGTTTTTCGCCAAATTTTTCTATTCTGGAGTCATCGTGGTTGACCCCTATCGGGTACAAGGTTAAATTTTGCGTCAGTCGTATAGGCCGGGAGGTCCTGCTTCCGATTCCATAACGTTGTCGATTTGGCTTGATTTGGCTTGATTCGGCAAAAAAATTCGCTTGATCTGGCTGGATCCACGTTTTACAAGAAACCATCAAAATTAAATCAGCAAGGTGCAAATGAACATTTTAAACATTCGAAGGAAGCAAGAGAAATGTCATCGCAGCATCGCACCGGCATGCAAACCAAAGGAAGCTCAATAATCCAAAAAACAAGTTGAAGCGCTTCCGCAGGGACAGAAATGACGAATTTGAAAAGGGGCTTGCAAACTCGTGGACGACAATCTGGCAACAAAGACGTGGTGATTCTGGACAGAGATTATACAGCGATCGGATGAGGCGGCTGGCCTGCCTTCTTTCTGGCCGTGCGGATGCGGAAAAAGTTCAAAATTTTTAACTTTCCGTGCGGACGCGTATTTTCCCGCATGCGTGATTTTCCCGCACCTGTCAACCATGTCACACGATGCGTTTTCGAATGTGCGGGAAATTCCGCATCACGCATGCTGAAAAAAGCGCATCGTGGGGCAGCGCCTTAGGCCAGATAAAAAAACCCTCCTTACAGCCCATAAGAGCTGCATACCACATAAAGAGAGGATGTGGAAGGAAGTCTTCTGGGAGAACCTTTCACCACATCCTCTCATCTGGCTTTTGCCACATCATGCCAATGGCAGTGGCTAACCACTGGATAGCCAGCAGTGGAAAGAACACAAGCGGATAGAGACTTTTTCTCCCCATCCTTTTTGGCCGGAGTTACGAGTGCGTCCCATGGCTGCAAACATCAATATTTTGCTTGAGGTTAGTTTACCCAACACGACCTTGCGACCACAACTGGTTGCACCAACTAATCACAGCGGATGTGGCCGCAATGGATCAAATCATGCTGCACCGAACTTTCATTAACTTGTCACAAGCCCAGAGAACTGTTTACACCGCAATGGACAACACAGACACACCCTGTGCTGTCTGATGGTGCAAATGGGGGACACAATTGCATGGCTCAGAGAATAGCTATTTTCTGAAAATGTTTCCCCGCGATCGAGCAATTATGTCCCCCTATTAACGACACAACCCGGCATTAATGCCCCCTGCTGCCCTCATACGGATCCCACTTGCAGCTCAGACCATGGTTCAAGTAATCGACAGACGATGCGAATGTTTTTTTTTGTTGATTTTAAAACCCCCGTTTATGCGAACGGCAGGCATAGGTCGTCGCTGGGGGATGAAGGGGAAAACCCAGCCCAAAGGCCAGAAAAAAAAACCAATAAGCAGCCCAATAAGAGCTGTATGTGCAAATAGGAAGGAGATCTTCATCGAAAACCTTTCACCACATCCTCTCATCTGGCTTTGAATTGATTGATTGAATGACTGTATTTTGTGGGGGTTTCCTCACTATCATAGATAACAATAACACTTTTGCACAGAAAAATAAAACAATAAGAAACGACAATAATCTGAAAAAAGAGGCACGAGAAATGGGGCAAACAAATTACAAGGACGAGGGCAAGGCCAAATGTGTTTCCCTTTCATGACATATGTTGCTGAGAGACATAAATTTCTGGGTTTATGGAGCAATTCGTATATTTTGAAATCCGAAGAATTAATTTTCAAACTCCTGTGGAGAAAAACAGAACATCTGCACTAATACTTTCAAGTCCAATCAATTTGGCCAGAACATCTGCTCAAAAACAAAAAATTTCACCACATCATGCCAATGGTCCTATCAAGCCAGTAGTGGATAGTAGTTGAAGTGGAGCAAATGATCATGAAGATGAAATGGACCAATGAATTTCCTTGCATGGATTATACGGAGGCATTTTCCTTGAATGAATTATATGGAGGAGTAGGAGAGCAACCTCCTGTCCCCCGCAAGAAATACGTTTAATGCTGAACAAATCCAATCATGCCTGAAAAAAGGGGGCGAAAAATTATATGTCGCCAGAACAAAGACGATATTATCGCCTTCTTCTGGGAGTTTTGCAATAACCGTACTCACTGACCAAGATATTTAAAAATGATAGACCACGAAAAGTTGGATGAAAGTGCACATGGGTATGGCAAAGGCATTAAATGTCAGATGCTATAATATATTGCTCCATTTCATTACCTGAAAAGTACATCGACACGTGGCGCCATCTATCAGATTTATTTGCAACACAACATATGAAATGAATCCTTGGGTAAAATCATAAGTCATGATCACCTTCAGCCAAAGACAGAGACAGGATTGGTCAGTGTGTTTGTTCGGGTGTGAGCAATTTCCAGAGATGAAGCGAATAAAAACGGATTGGGGAATCTTGAGAGTGACCCCGTGGTGAATTTACCCATGTGTGTTGTTTCATTGCAATCGGCTGCCTCATTTCACATTGTCACCCGCACCCAGCCACAACCCAGAGACGCCACTTGCGATCTTGGCCGG
This sequence comes from Sinentomon sp. SZTP_YWyxl, assembly GCA_030068105.1. Lineage (NCBI taxonomy): Eukaryota > Metazoa > Arthropoda > Protura > Sinentomata > Sinentomidae > Sinentomon > Sinentomon sp. SZTP_YWyxl. The sequence goes on from JASGXE010009613.1 coordinate 2,525, forward strand.
AGTTCTCTCCATGCAAACCACACTAAATTTTTAGTGTTATCACCATGAAATTCAAATTCAATTACGTTTAATTTGCTTAAAAAGTGCAAATATACATACAAGAAATTAGTGAACAACAGTAAAAGCATAAAAGCAAGAACACAAATGCGATTATTCAACACAATCCACTTTCCAAAAACAGAGAAATGGTTTGTTTATTTTAAACGCAAACGCAAAATGCTTTCTGAGTTATGGGAAATTTTTGCGTGGTGTCAATCACAACCGGACAGAATCTAACAAAGGACAGCCTCTTGGGAGAGCATTCCAGAACTTGAGAGCTCGTGGGAAAAAAGAAAAAAGATGCGCGTTGGTCTTAATAAGAGGAATTTTGAATTGGAAGTCGTGAAGTAAGCGCCTTTCATGAAAATCAGAAGAGAAAATCTCAGGCACCTGCATGTGGGTTTGGCCATTAAAAATCTTTATGAGAAATGACAGTCTCTTTTCTTCCCTTCTGACTATAAGGGGTTCTAATTTGAGAGAGGTCAAGATTGCTGACACACTCGTGGTATGCCGAAAGTCATTGACGATAAAACGAGCAGCAGATCGCTGGACCTTTTCCAACGCAATTGCATGCCAGGCAAGATAAGGATCCCAGACCACGGAGGCATATTCCAGTAAAGGCAGTACTGTGGATTTGAAGGCTTTGAGTTTCGAATCACTGTCCGCATGGACAGTGATTCGAAACTGTCGAATCAAAAATTGTCGAATCAATTTCTGCGTAAAACTCCCAGGGAACGCTTTGCTTTATTTACTGTCGAGTTTATATGCTCATCCCATTTCAGGTTTTCTTGCAAAATTACACCCAAGTATTTGAAGGATGATACCTGAGGGACAATTTTGCCGCCAATTTTGAAAGAGAATGAAGCATTTTTCATTTGGAATAGCCTGAGATTCATCACTGCACATTTCGAAACATTGATAACCATTCTTGACTTCACACACCAATCAGTTATTAAGTCTAGATTTTGTTGAAGTACAAAAGAATCAGCTTCAGATGATATCGCACTGTAAAGAACAATATCATCTGCGTAGAGCCTAATTTCACAAGTGATGTGTTCAAATATATCATTTACAAAAAGATTGAAAAGAAGGGGGCCCAGGGCACTTCCCTGAGGCACTCCCGAGTCAAGGCTAATAGCGTTGCTGGAGGACGACTGTCCGACAATAACATTTGCACTCCTATTAGCCAGATACGACTTTATGAGGTCCAGCAGAAATGGCGGGAAGGAATGTTTTCGAAGCTTCGAAATCAGCAGTGAATGATCAACATAGTCAAACGCTTTTGTTAGGTCAATAAAGACAGCGGAGGTGGGGATTCTTTTCTCAAAATAGGATGAGATGTCATAAACCAACTCGGTCAATTGCGTCTCACATGACTTAAAATTTCGAAAGCCATGCTGTCTGGGATGAATGACATTATGAGTTTCAACAAAATCAGAAATTAAATTGTACAATAATTTCTCAAATAATTTAGGAACGGTAGAAATCAGCGATATCGGCCGGTAATTAATTGGATCAACAAGATTGCCTTTCTTTGGAACAGGGCAGATATTAACCTTTTTCCAGTGATCCGGAAAACAACTTGTGGAAATTATTTTGTGGAAAAGAATTTCAAAATATCGGCAGAGGGACAGTTTAAGGTTTTTCAGAATTGCGATTGGAATTTTGTCATAGCCAGGGCCTTTATTGTTACTCATGGCAGACAGGGCCTTAAATATTGATGGACTGCTAAAATGAAAAGGCACCTTCGCATTAAAGAACAGGGAGAAATCAGTTCCTGCACTGCTGCTGCTGCTGCTGCTGGATTTGAGTGGAGGTCTCTGCACAGAGGGGAGGGGAGTTGCAGAAGAATGGTTGTTTTGCACAAAGTTTGTTTGGAACGAAGAGACAAGAGTGTTGGCCTTTTGGACATTATCAGTAACCAATTTACCATCTCCAGACAATAACACTGCAATGGAACTGGATCCCTTCCTCTTCTGGCGAAGGTAGGCCCAGAAGCGGCGAGAGAATGGCGTTTGTACAGACCGTTCAATAAACTGCCTGAACAAAAAGCTGTTGAGAAGTGAAACGTTTTCCTTGGAGGCGGAATATTTTTCCCAATTCTCATCACACGGATAAAGACAAGCTGCTTTAAATCTGCGACGCTTCAGCCGGAGCAAGGACCTGAGTTTACCGTTTACCCATGGGCACCTGACATCAATTGTTTTACTTTTTTTCGGAATTTGCTCCAGGAGTGAAAGCAGGACGTTGTGAAGAAAATTCCACAGCTCATTGCAATCCACAGTGAGTGAAAGCTCAGTAAACAGAAAAAGGTTGTCTGAGAGTATGGTTGAGAAACCATCCCAATCCGCTCTATCATAATTTATAAATGTCTTCGTATATTTGAAGATGAAATGATAAATGAATGTCCTTGCATGGATTATATGGAGGCGTAGGAGGACAACCCCCTGACCGCCGCAAGAGATACGTTAAATCCAACTCCGCCGGATTATCCACAATGAAGATGGCAGGCGAAAAATTAAACGTCCCCAGAACAAGACGATATTATCGCCTTCTTCTGGGAGTTTTGCAATAACCGTACTCACTAACCGCAAGATATTTTAAAATGATAGACCACGAAAAGTTGGATGAAAGTGCACATGGGTATGGCAAAGGCATGAAATGTCAGATGCCATAATATGTTGCTCTATGTCATTACCCTGAAAAGTATATAACGACACGTGGCGCCAGCTATAAGATTGATTTGCAACACAAAATGAGCAATGAATCTTTTGAATGAAATCAGTCGTCATGTCATGATCATCTTCTCGTCGTAGACAAAGACAAGATTGGTCACTGTGTTTGTTCTGTGTGAGCAAACTCCACTCCAGAGATGAAGAGAATAGGTACTCGAAAAAAACGGATTGGGAGGTAAAACCTTGAGAATGACCCCGTGGTGAATTTACCCATGAGCGTTGTTTCATTGCAATAGGCTTACTCATTTCACATTGTCACCCGCGCCCAGCCTCAACCCAGAGAGAGACGCCACTTGCGATCTTAGCTTCAGATATCGTTCTTAGGCAAATGAGAGAATTCTGTTTGGGTCAGTTGTTTCCCCCAATCCCCAGTGGTCTGAATGGAAGTGGACAGTGTTCGTTGGACTTAGACCTGTTGAGAGGAGACACCGAGACAGAGCCGAGAATCTGAAGCATGGAAAGTTGCCATCCGATTCAAAAAGAAGAATGGTGTGATGGGTCGGTGTTTCGAAAGGCACTCCATGGGAAAATTCATGCAAGACTTTTAAAAATAATTAAGGGTAAGAGAAATGCTTTCCAATCAACCTTCAAACACTTGGGGGAGACTCAACACGAAAACCAAAAATGGGACGCACCCATAAACACTCCACTCAACAAAGCTATAACTTGGAATTTAAAGTGCACTTGGAATTCTTCAGAGAAATTTGGCCCATACTGACAAGTCAGTCTAAACTAAAGGCATTCAAATAAGCAACTGTTCTCTTTATGAATATGCATCCGCTGTTTGGGACCCTTACATCGTTTGACAGACTGATGCTCTGGGAAAAGTCCAGCATGCTGCAGCACGCTTCAATGTTAATGATTATTGTCCACCACTGGTGTGCATGGTGTGCAATTTCAATCAGGCCCAATGATTTTAAGCAGCTGACAAAGGACATTGTCATGCGATATCTTCAAGCGCGCAAAAGCCACATGGACTTTGGGGGGGACGAGGGACCATTGAACAGTAAGGGTGACTTGTAAACGCCCGACGATGCGTTGCTGCAGCGCAACGCCGGGGGAGGGGTTCGGGGAGGGGGTGTCCCCCTCCCCGAAGGGGAAGAAATTTTGAAAAAATGGAACCTCAAATGGTGCCCAGAATGCTCAATTTTTCAAAAAAGATAAATTTTTCAGGCGCTCCCGGCAAAAAATTTGAAATTCGACAAAATTATTGGAGGGGACGAATTCCCTCGGAAGAATATTGGGGGGACGTGTCCCCCTGTCCCCTCGGCTTTTGCGCCCTTGGATATCTTAGTCTTTTTTGGCTCAAAGTGGATATTTTGCACTGCACATGAGACAGTGGCACTGATAAACTCAAATTTGCTTTTTTCGAAGATCTGCAACGGAATCCAGTTTACAAACCTGCCGCAACTTTAAATGACGGGGCGGGGCCCCCATCGAGCATTGTTTCTTCCGAGTGGGGACAGGGTTAGGTCAGGTTCAGATAGCTTTATCTAAATCGCTGGCCGGAGTTGGTTGCAGGGCAAAACTTTCCACTGGAAATTCGCGTTTGCCAGCTCCTAAACTGCGCCAAATGGTGGCGTGCACATCCAAAAACCGTGAAGGGTCAAAATCACATGATTTTTAAGACCCCCTTTTATGCGAACCGCATAGTTGGCACTGGTAGAGGGGGGAAAACCAGCCGGAAGGCCATGAGATTAAAAAATACCCTCCTTGTCATACAGAACTGCATACCGAATAAAGAGAGGATGTGGAAGGAAGTCTTCTGGGAGAACCTTTTATCACATCCTCCCATCTGGCTTCTGCCACAAGCCAGCGGCACTGCCACACGAATGTCTGCCACTGCAACACGATTTTTTTTGATTTGCACCAGCCGAAGCTGGGAACCAGGGTTCGTCGATCGCAGATAGCGTCCCCCTGGAGGTAGGGGGAAAACCCAGTCCTTTCGGATCAGATAAAAAACCCCTCCTTGCAGCCCCAGAAGGAAGCTGCGGGTGCAAAAAAGCGAAGATTTGGAAGAAAGCCCTTCAAGGGATCCTCTTTTACCAAATCATTCGCAAAGCTCTGCCACCAAGCTCAGCCAAGGATGTGGAAGAAGAAGATTTTCATGGAAAACCTGGGTTAAGTCATTTATACGGGGGGACACAATTGCACGGCAACAGGGAACCATTTTTAAGAAAACAGCAGTGCCCTTAGACGTGCAATAGTGTCCCCCCTTTGGCACCAGCATACGGCACAGGGTGTGCCTTATTTCTCTGGAGGGGCAGCAGTCGGTTGAGATAGGTTAATTAGGCCCTTTGGATAGGTTAAGTTAAGTTAGGTGGGTTCGGTTAGGTCGTTAGGTTAGACGAGGTTAGGTTAGGTTAGAGGTTGGATTAGAATGGGTCGAGGTTGTTTTTAGTGTAGGTTCATTTGGTTGTTTTAATGTAAAGGCACACTACAGAGAACCCCAACCTAACCTAACCTAACCTAATGACCTAACCGAACCCACCCAACTTAACTTATCCAAAGCGCCTAATAAACCTCTCTCAACCGACAACCCAGCCTCCAGAGAAGTAAGGCACACCCTGTGCCGTGTGCTGGTGCCAAAGGGGGGACACTATTGCACGGCTAAGGGAACTGCTGTTTTCTTAAAAATGGTTCCCTGTTGCCGTGAAATTGTGTCCCCACGTATAAATGACTTAACCCGAAAACCTTTCACCACATCCTCTCATTTGGCTTTTTGCCACGTCATGGCAATGGTGCTGCCTGTTCTTCTGTCAAGCCAGTAGGGGATGAGTCGTAGTGGAGCTGATGATTACAGTGGACGACGAAGTCGACCAACAATTTTCGTTGCATGCTTTTTCTGGAGGCGTAGGAGGGCAACCTCCTGACCTCCGCAAGAGATACGTTCTCAGCTGCGGTGGATCTGAAATAGCGTCAACAACAAAAGCGACAAAAAACTAAAGGATGCCAGAACAAAGACGATATTATCGCCTTCTTCTGGGAGTTTTGCAATAACACTGACCAAGATATTTAAAAATGATAGACCACGAAAAGTTGGATGAAAGTGCACATGGGTATGGCAAAGGCATTAAATGTCAGATGCTATAATATATTGGTCCATTTCATTACCCTGAAAAGTACATCGACACGTGGCGCCATCTATCAGATTTATTTGCAACACAACATATGAAATGAATCTTTGGGCTCGTGGGCTATCTTTCTTGCAGAACTCAAGTCGTCAAGGTTGGGGATGACATTTCTGAACCTCTTCCTGTGCCTTCTGGTGTTCCCCAAGGCAGTATACTAGGCCCATTGCTATTTATTGTGTATATTAATGACCTAACTCACGGCATAAAGTCACAAGTGCGTCTCTTTGCTGATGACTGTGTGTTGTACAGACAGATAGACTCGATTAATGATCGACAGGTTCTCCAGGAGGATCTGATATCGATTTCCCAATGGTGCACAGTTTCCAAAATGGCGTTAAATGCTCAGAAGTGCTCCTTGGTCAGATTTTCGAGGGTGGCCGCCGTGGTAGACGCTGAGTATTTTTTGAATGGGATTAAACTGGTTCCTAGCAAGGAAGTTATGTATTTGGGGGTCAAGTTTACCAGCAAACTTGAATGGTCAAACCATGTTGCATTGGTCGCTAAAAAGGCATGGCGAGCACACTACTTTGTCAAAAGGAATTACAGGAAGTGTTCGCTCAGAATTCGCGAGAAAGCTTATCTATCTCTCGTAAGGCCTATTTTAGAGTATGCCTCCACGACTTGAGATCCGCAGCTTTCCTTGCATGTTGCTGCTTTGGAGCGTGTACAGCGGCAGGCTGTTCGCTTTGTGTCGGGGGACTATAGGAGAATGAGCAGTGTTTCAGCTCATCTTGCCAAGCTCGGATGGGGACGCTTGGCTGACCGGAGAAAAATTCTGCGCATTCTATGTTTTTTCAGAGTTCTTTGTGAATCTGGAGGGTGGAAAGAGCTTTCACAGTATATCTCGTGTCCCACGTTCTTGGGGCGTCAGGATCATGCTTTTAAAGTGAGACCTCTTTATTTCAAGAGGGAGTTTGGCAGGTCGTCCTTCCTTGGGCAGGCTATTGGCGATTGGAATTCCCTCCCAGCCAAGATTCTTGAGCCCCCGATATCAGTGCCTCTTCTTCGTTGCAGGCTTACATCGCTTTTGACGCTTTCACGATCTTCAAAATAAAGGAACGCCGTAGGGTTCCTTGCTCTCCTGGCGGTATAGATCTCTCTTTTTATGAACACGGTTTGTTCACGGAATTATCGCGCTTAACGTTGCTGAACTGTATTTTTTTTTTTCTTGACCATGCTGATTCTGCACATTGTTATTGAAAGTGAACTGTTGTTTCGAGTTTTGAAGCATGAACATTTCTTGTATTATGTACCGTATGTATGATAAGGGGAAATCCCCTCAAATACAATCATTCATTCATAAGTCATGATCACCTTCAGCCAAAGACAGAGACAGGATTGGTCAGTGTGTTTGTTCGGGTGTGAGCAATTTCCAGAGATGAAGCGAATTAAAACGGATTGGGGAATCTTGAGAGTATTGTCTTATTGTATTGTATTATTATACTCCTGCGAACGCCTTCTGGCATGTGGCAGGGGGGGTTGTTGCTTAGCGCAGTGTTACTGTGCTCGGTTTTGCTGGATTCGGTGGGATTCCGGCATACACTGGTCAGTGCAACTGCTCCAGCATCCGCACCGGTCCAGGCCGACACACAGCCACCCGTGCCACCAGTTTTCCGGCTATTGCGAACCCGCAGGATGACCGGATAGCACTGTGGAAATTGTGTGGCTTCTGTGTATTGTAACCTGCCAAGCCACTGTCTTGGACTTGGAGCTAGGTGTTCTTTAACGTGCACAGTTTGATTCTGCACACGGGACCTCCTGTTTAACGTCCCATTCGAAGGAGACGAGGGACTTGGCCACTAAGCCCCCTTTCGGCAGCACAACCAGGGGTACAAGGGTGGTCTCCCATCCAAGCACTATTCTGGCCCAACGTTGCTTAACTTCGGTGTTCTGATGGGAACCTGTGCAAGCCACGCGGTATGCGCTGCCGACAAACCAGAGTGACCCCGTGGTGAATTTACCCATGTGTGTTGTTTCATTGCAATCGGCTGCCTCATTTCACATTGTCACCCGCACCCAGCCACAACCCAGAGACGCCACTTGCGATCTTTGCCGGAGTTCTCTCCATGCAAACCACACTAAATTTTTAGTGTTATCACCATGAAGATGAAATGATAAATGAATGTCCTTGCATGGATTATATGGAGGCGTGTGAGGACAACCCCCTGACCGCCGCAAGAGATACGTTAAATCCAACTCCGCCGGATTATCCACACTGAAAATTGCAGGCGAAAAATTAAACGTCCCCAGAACAAGACGATATTATCGCCTTCTTCTGGGAGTTTTGCAACAACCGTACTCACTAACCAAGATATTTTAAAATGATAGACCACGAAAAGTTGGATGAAAGTGCACATGGGTATGGCAAAGGCATGAAATGTCAGATGCCATAATATGTTGCTCTATGTCATTACCCTGAAAAGTATATAACGACACGTGGCGCCATCTATCAGATTGATTTGTAACACAAAATGAGCAATGAAATCAGTCGTCATGTCATGATCATCTTCTCGTCGTAGACAAAGACAAGATTGGTCACTGTGTTTGTTCTGTGTGAGCAAACTCCACTCCAGAGATGAAGAGAATAGGTACTCGAAAAAAACGGATTGGGAGGTAAAACCTTGAGAATGACCCCGTTGTGAATTTACCCATGTGCGTTGTTTCATTGCAATAGGCTTCCTCATTTCACATTGTCACGCGCCCAGCCTCAACCCAGAGAGAGACGCCATAACTTGCGATCTTGGCTTCAGATATCGTTCTTAGGCAAATGAGAGAATTCTGTTTGGGTCAGTTGTTTCCCCCAATCCCCAGTGGTCTGAATGGAAGTGGACAGTGTTCGTTGGACTTAGACCTGTTGAGAGGAGACAGAGCCGAGAATCTGAAGCATGGAAAGTTGCCATCCGATTCAAAAAGAAGAATGGTGTGATGGGTCGGTGTTTCGAAAGGCACTCCATGGGAAAATTCATGCAAGACTTTTAAAAATAATTAAGGGTAAGAGAAATGCTTTCCAATCAACCTTCAAACACTTGGGGGAGACTCAACACGAAAACTAAAAATGGGACGCACCCATAAACACTGCACTCAACAAAGCTAACTTGGAATTTAAAGTGCACTTGGAATTCTTCAGAGAAATTTGGCCCATACTGACAAGTCAGTCTAAACTAAAGGCATTCAAATAAGCAACTGTTCTCTTTATGAATATGCATCCGTTGTTTGGGACCCTTACATCGTTTGACAGACTGATGCTCTGGGAAAAGTCCAGCATGCTGCAGCACGCTTCAATGTTAATGATTATTGTCCACCACTGGTGTGCATGGTGTGCAATTTCAATCAGGCCCAATGACTTTAAGCAGCTGACAAAGGACATTGTCATGCGATATCTTCAAGCGCGCAAAAGCCACATGGACTTTGGGGGGGACGATGGACCATCGAACAGTAAGGGTGACTTGTAAGCGCCCGACGATGCGTTGCTGCAGCGCAACGCCGGGGGAGGGGTTCGGGGAGAGGGTGTCCCCCTCCCCGAAGGGGAAGAAATTTTGAAAAAATGGAACCTCAAATGGTGCCCAGAATGCTCAATTTTTCAAAAAAGATAAATTTTCCAGGCGCTCCCGGCAAAAAATTTGAAATTCGACAAAATTATTGGAGGGGACGAATTCCCTCGGAAGAATATTGGGGGGACGTGTCCCCCCTGTCCCCCCGGCTTTTGCGCCCTTGGATATCTTAGTCTTTTTTGGCTCAAAGTGGATATTTTGCACTGCACATGAGACAGTGGCACTGATAAACTCAAATTTGCTTTTTTCGAAGATCTGCAACGGAATCCAGTTTACAAACCTGCCGCGACTTTAAATGACGGGGCGGGGCCACCATCGAGCATTGTTTCTTCCGAGTGGGGGCAGGGTTAGGTCAGGTTCAGATAGCTTTATCTAAATCGCTGGCCGGAGTTGGTTGCAGGGCAAAACTTTCCACTGGAAATTCGCGTTTGCCAGCTCCTAAACTGCGCCAAATGGTGGCGTGAACATCCAAAAACCGTGAAGGGTCAAAATCACATGATTTTTAAGACCCCCTTTTATACGAACCGCATAGTTGGCACTGGTAGAGGGGGGAAAACCAGCCGGAAGGCCATGAGATTAAAAAATACCCTCCTTGTCACACAGAACTGCATACCGAATAAAGAGAGGATGTGGAAGGAAGTCTTCTGGGAGAACCTTTTATCACATCCTCCCATCTGGCTTCTGCCACAAGCCAGCGGCACTGCCACACGAATGTCTGCCACTGCAACACGATTTTTTTTTATTTGCACCAGCCGAAGCTGGGAACCAGGGTTCGTCGATCGCAGATAGCGTCGCCCTGAAGGTAGGGGGAAAACCCAGTCCTTTCGGATCAGATAAAAAACCCCTCCTTGCAGCCCCAGAAGGAAGCTGCGGGTCCAAAAAAAGCGAAGATTTGGAAGAGAGCCCTTCAAGGGATCCTCTTTTACCAAATCATTCGCAAAGCTCTGCCAAGGATGTGGAAGAAGATTTTCATGGAAAACCTGGGTTAAGTCATTTATACGGGGGGACACAATTGCACGGCAACAGGGAACCATTTTTAAGAAAACAGCAGTGCCCTTAGACGTGCAATAGTGTCCCCCCTTTGGCACCAGCATACGGCACAGGGTGTGCCTTATTTCTCTGGAGGGGCGGCAGTCGGTTGAGATAGGTTAATTAGGCCCTTTGGATAGGTTAAGTTAAGTTAGGTGGGTTCGGTTAGGTCGTTAGGTTAGAGGAGGTTAGGTTAGGTTAGAGGTTGGATTAGAATGGGTCGAGGTTGTTTTTAGTGTAGGTTCATTTGGTTGTTTTAATGTAAAGGCACACTGCAGAGAACCCCAACCTAACCTAACCTAATGACCTAACCGAACCCACCCAACTTAACTTATCCAAAGCGCCTAATAAACCTCACTCAACCGACAACCCAGCCTCCAGAGAAGTAAGGCACACCCTGTGCCGTGTGCTGGTGCCAAAGGGGGGACACTATTGCACGGCTAAGGGAACTGCTGTTTTCTTAAAAATGGTTCCCTGTTGCCGTGCAATTGTGTCCCCACGTATAAATGACTTAACCCGAAAACCTTTCACCACATCCTCTCATTTGGCTTTTTGCCACGTCATGCCAATGGTGCTGCCTGTTCTTCTGTCAAGCCAGTAGGGGATGAGTCGTAGTGGAGCTGATGATTACAGTGGACGACGAAGTCGACCTACGATTTTCGTTGCATGCTTTTTCAGGAGGCGTAGGAGGGCAACCTCCTGACCTCCGCAAGAGATACGTTCTCAGCTGCTGTGGTTCTGAAATAGCGTCAACAACAAAAGCGACAAAAAACTAAAGGATGCCAGAACAAAGACGATATTATTGCCTTTTTCTGGGAGTTTTGCAATAATCGTGATCACTGACCAAGGCATTTTAAAATGATGGACCACGAAAACGTAGATGAAAGTTCAAATGGTTGTGTCATAGGTCAGTAATCTCAGACACTGGAAGCTACTGCTTCAATTCATCACCGTGAAAAGTGTATCTACACGTGGTGCCATCTACCAGATCGATTTACAACACAAAATGAGAAAGGAATTTTGGGCAAAATAATAGGTCATCATCACCATCTCATTGCCTGGATTGGCCAGTGTGTTCGTTAGGTGCATTGAGAATGGCCCCCAATGGTGAATTTTCCGATGCTGTTGTTTCATGCCAATAGCTCAGTAAGCAGATATTGGTTCCTCCCTCCAGTGGCCACATTCCATGTTGCCACCCACATCCAGCCTCAACCCAGAGGTGCAACTTGCCATTTTGGCTCTAGATATAGTTCTTTGTTTGAACAAAATCCTTTATTGACAGTAAAACAGGTAAAATTTGTGCAAAAAGATTCTAGGGAGGTCAGGGCAGCCATAAGTAGCCGAAGGAGACCTCCCTATAAAAAGTGAAACTGATGTGAGCAACGAAAACGGTGAAACTTCTTGGAAAATGAACACGAAAGAGAGAGAGAGAGAGAGAGGGGGGAGAAGAAAAAAAAATTAATGAGAGACTCTCTGACAAATGAGAGAATTCTGTTTAGTTAAGTTGGTTATTTGCCACAATTCCTGGTTGGTGGACGTACTGGATGTGGACAGTGTTCCGTTGGACTCGGACCTGTTTGAGAGAAGACAGCCAGCCTTGACTGTTGTTTTTCGTCAGCGGAAAGGATTGAATTTTTGTCTCTTTTGGTGAAGTTAGGCCTGGAAATCATGTGCCAGGGTCTACGGTTTGCGAAGTTTGAAGTCAAAAGAGAAGTGCATTCAGGCAACTACTCAAGTGGTTGTCAATTTCTACTCCCCATGCTTTTCGGCCGGAGTTGCGAGTGCGTCCCATCGCTGCAAATATCAATATTTTACTTGAGGTTAGGTCAGGCAAGGTAAGGTTAGAATAATGTACTCTAACATAACCATAAGCAAAACACAATTTATTTGCAGCCAATTAATTGGCAGGAAAACAGAGTTCCGATGACGAAGGAGTGAAGAGTCGCTATACTCTAGTGATAATATGTAGAGCTGTAGTGGAGCAGATGATAACAGTGGTCATGAAGATGAAATGGACCAATGAATTTCGTTGCATAGATGAAATGGAGGTGTAGGAGGGCAACCTCCTGACCTCCGCAAAAGATACGTTTAGATGTCAATGAAGGAATCGATACTGAAACACTAGGGGGAAAAAAATTAAAAGTCGCCAGAACAAAGACGATATTATCGCCTTTTCCTGGGAGTTTTGCAATAACCTTGATCCCTGACCAAGGCATTTTAAAATGATGGAGAAACACTGGGGGGCAAAAAATTAAAAGTCGCGAGAACAAAGAGGACATTATCGCCTTTTTCTGGGAGTTTCGCAATAATCGTGATCACTGACCAAGGTATTTTAAAATGATGGACCACAAAAACGTAGATGAAAGTGCACGTGGGAATGTCAAAGACCAGAAATGTCAGATACTGCAAGATACTGCTTGTATTCATCGCAGTAAAAAGCATATCTACACGTGGCGCCATCTATCAGATAAATTCACAACACAAAATAAGAAAGGAATATTTGGGTTTAATCATAAGTCATGATCGCCTTCTCATTGCCAGGATTGGCCGGTGTGAGAACACAACAGAAAAAAGAACGGATGAAGATAAAAGATTGAGAATGGCCCCAATGCTGTTGGTTCATACAACCTGTGGCCACATTCCATGTTGGCACCCTCACACAGCCTCAACCCAGAGGTGCCACTTGCCATTTTGGCTCCCATGCAAATGAGAGAATTCTGTTTAGGTTGGTTGGTTTTCCCCAATTCCTGGTGGACTGACTGGATGTGGACAGTGTTCCGTTGGTCTCGGACCTGTTTGAGCGGAGACAGCCAGCCTTGACTGTTGTTTTTTCGTCAGCGGAAAGGATTGAATTTTTGTCTCGTTTGGTGAAGTTGGGCCTGGAAATCATGTGCCAGGGTCCAGGGTTTGCGAAGTTTGAAGTCAAAAGAGAAGTGCATTCAGGCAACTACTCAAGTGGCTGTCAATTTTAACACGAGCATCACGAACAGGAAAGTTGAAAGAAAATAAAATCAAAACTCTCAGCCGAATCCGTTCAAAGTGCGATGTTTCGCTCCCACAGAGTGGTGGGAGCTTTCATCAGGTGAACCAGCAAAGACTGCGTTGAGCATGACTCCCATGACTCTGGAAGTCATGCTTCGACGCAGTCTCTTTTAATATGGGGAACAAAATGCCCTTTAAAAGTGTTAAATGGTGACTGCATAGTTGGCACTGGTAGAGAGAGAAAACCCAGCCCGAAAGCTAGATAAAACCACCTATACCAAACAAAGAGATGATGAGGAAGGAGATCTTCAGGAAAAACCTTTCACCACATCCTCTCATCTGGCTTTTGCCACGTCATGCCAATGGCAGTGGACCACAGCACTGGATAGCCAGCAGTGGATTTTCGGTTACAATTGGAAAGCACTCACTACCACCGCAACCGTCGCAACCACCGCAACTCCAGCGGCTGCCTTCCGAAACCACCGCAACCAACCTCAACCACCGCAAACGATAGGTACGGTTCGTACCAGGGATTCCTTGTTCATAATTTTGCTGTTTTTGGGTGGTTGCCCGTTTAGGCCTTCTTAATATTATTGCCTTTATTTGCTTATGTTCTATACCTGCAGGATATTTCAAAGGTTCCTTGAAACTCATTGAGAAAACGAAAACAAACACAAAAAACAAAACTGACCGAAAATAACTTTTGAAACACATCTTGGTTTTTTATCGTTTGAACGATATCAGCCCAGCAATCTGACACAATGACTGTGCCAGTAAGCAGTCAGCTTGCATTGACCTGTCAATATACATTGGTCAAATGTATCACAGGATGTCACAGGTCATATACATTGACCTGTCAGCTTGCAACCTGCCCGACTGATACGAATAAATCTCACAAGTAAACAATTCCAAAAAAACAAGAAATGGAAAATTGAAAATCGATAAAAAAATAAAAAACAAAATCAAACTAAAACAAACAATGAATCCCTGGTACGAACCGAATCGGTTGCGGTGGTTTCGGAAGGCAGCCTCTGGAGTTGCGGTGGTAGCGAGTGCTTTCCAAGTGTCACCGGATTTTCTGCCGGTGATGAGATTCATTTGCCTGTTTTTCTGCATTTCATATGCACAGACTGCATTGATTGATGTCTGTCCGTGGGGAGTTCAAGTCGAGGTTTAATTTGCGCCCAGGCGTAAATGTGGTCCCCTTCCCCACCGCTTCGAAAAATGTGAGGCAGGGGGTCAAATTTATTCATCGGCGCAATTTAATCCCGACTTGAACTCCCCACACGGTGGAGAGATCATGACGGTGGTAACGCAAACTCCGAGCAGCGAGGTAAATTTTTGCCATCTGCTCCAATGGAAAAAATTTACCTCGCAGCTCGGAGTTAGCGTTACCCCCGCATTGATCTCTCCGCTGACAGTGCGTTTTGAAGGGAATTCTGTTGATGCAGAATTTTCAATTTTCACACGTGTATGTGCTGCCATCTAACTGACTCATTCTAATTCAAAAATGGGAGAGAACGTTATTTCGCGCAGCTAAAAAAAACTGCCGGACAGCTCGCCTGTATGCAATGCAGGTGTGCTCTGTGTCACTGCCAGCGTTCCAGCAGGTGTCATGTCATTTTCGCAACCATTCTGCTCATCATTTCAGCAGCTTTTAAACAGGTGCTTCGCAATTTCAGCAGCTTAGGTAATCCCGATCACAAGAAAAGCCGGCATTGGACCAGAGAAATTCTGATTCTCCTTGGCGACGGAATTCCCTTTGCAAAATATGACACAAATATGTTGGAATTTTAAGAGAAAAACTCTTACTTGAGAAAGACTTCAGTCCAGGGGTCGAAACGATGCCAGCAAAACTTGATATCCGATCCATCAATCGCCTCAAACCACAGACACAATTTTATTCCAATCAGCGTTGGAGAAATGGCTTTCAGACACCCACTCTATTTACCAAATCTCGAATCTCTAAAACTGACTTTTTCCCAGAAATTCCTTTGCCAAGTGATCTTGGCAAAGGTTTTTCTGGGAAAAAGTCAGTTCTGGGAAAAAGATCACCTCCAGGAGCCAGATCTGCTTCGTCAATCTCTTTTGCAGTAAATGAAAACAAGACTTGAAGGATCTAAAAAATCTTTCACTTTAATCAGTGCATGTACAGTACTTCGCAACATAACTAGCCCTCTGCAATTGAGTCTACAAACATGCATAAAACACTACCTAGTGTTCAAATACGTACAACACTTGTCAGGCAGAGGCCAGAAATTGACTAAAGCAACGTTCGGAGGGTTTACAGGACTCAAAATAGGCTGAAACAGCTTTCAGTTTTTGTCTTCAAATCCACTTTCAGTATACCTGCCCACCCCAAGACCGAATATCCGACGTGGCGAAATTCGGAGGAAAAATCTGCACATGTTTATATCTCCATTGTGAAAATACTTTCGGACGAAAAAAGCATGTGCTTGGCTTTTTTCCGGGCCTCGGCTAAAGACTTCCCGCGTTCGGGTTGCGGCTTCTTTCCTGACTTCTTTGGCCGGTTTTTGTGCCGCCCCGCGCGGGCTTCGCCTAGGCTATCCAGAGTTCAGGTTCGCGGCTTTTCCTGCGGGCGACTGTGGCTCCGTCTCGTATGCCGTCCTGCACTGGCTTCGCCTGGCTTCGGCAGCGGCCAGGCAGTGCTTCCACGGGAACCTCTCCTATGTTTGGCTGCCTTGAATGGCAAGCAACGAGCATATTTTTACGAGCTTTAGAATGTGAGGGTCACTGCCTTGACCACACAGGGCCCAAACACAGGCCACCTCATATACAGAAAAATAGGAAATTTCAAATTGCAAACTGCCAGATTGAAGGCAAATTTTATATGCTCCCAGCAGTCTGCTGATCAGGGCTTGATAACACCCACCAAATGAAAAACAAAACAGGGCAGCATGTCCACAAAGAGCAGTATGCTCTTGCAAGTTGGCTCAAAATGTAGTTTCCTGGCCTTGGTAAAGTTAGTTTTGAATCAACCCGTACACTAAAATGTATTTTTTCGAAAGCCAGCCACTTGGAGTGACAGAATTGGCATTTTTAAATAAAGGAAATAGACTCGTCAAAAGTAATTTTCTTGGCACTGTAAACCAAATTTATCTTTGCAACAAGTTCAAGGAAAAAGAAAACTCTGAAGATAACAAAATCAAGAAATACAAACACAAAAAACAATATCATCACTGGTGGTTAGGAAGCAAAAAGTGACAAAAATCAAAAGCCCAAAAAACGAGGAAATGACAAGTGTTCGACTAACGGCAGTCTATTCCTCATTGCAACTCAACCTCAGGTTGCACTCAACGCAGATCGTCCCCTGCTTCCATTTGGTTGAAGTTCGGAACACCGGTCGACATAATGCTGGCCTGATAGAGTTTTCATACACACTCAAGTCGCCTAGATCAGGTTAGGGGGGGCACATAGGGCTATCGGGTCAACTTCGATGTTTATTATTCGATTTTGTTGAAATTTTGCACACTATTTAAGCACACTGAGTCAACATTTTCCCCAAAATTTGGTCATCCTCGCTTTGTCAGTTTTGGAGTTATCGAGAAAAGTGTTGCCGATAAAGCGGTAAACTTTACGCTGGTCTCCAGCGTAAACAGACCATAATTATGAGCTGGAATTTTGCATACCTACTCAAAAAATCCTCAGAAATTGAGTGATGAAGCCAGATTTCAGCAAATTTGGCTGCTTCACGCTCAATTTGATGCATGAAACTCACTAGCGTACAACTTATGGTGCTCTATGACATGTTTTACCAATATCATGATGCTAGGAAGTGCAAATTACAAATTGGGCTTCATCACTCAATTTTCTGGACTTTTTTTACATAGGTATGTCAAATTTTATCTCTCTGGAACTAAGCAGTCCTGAGAAACAGCACCGCAAAGTTCAAAAAAAGTGCAAAAAAGCAAATGCGGTAAAACAGCGTTTAAAGAAAAGAGAAAAGATAAATGTGCTTGGTGCGGGTGATGCGTAATTCTTCCGTACAGTGAAAATTACAAGTTTTATCAGAATTTGGAGGTCAGAAATGGATTCTACACACGTGAATTAGTAAGATAGGGTGAAAAATGCAAAAACCCCAAAAATGCATTTTTGGCCATTATTAGCTCTATGTGCCCCCTTTAGGAGGTTGGGTTAGTTTCAGTAAAATCAGAGAGCAAGGTTGCCAACTCGTCCAGTCCAATGTTGGCAGGCATTCCGAACTTCAACTTCCGTTTTACACAGCCAGAGTTTTCATACAGGGTAACCCAAAAGCCTTCGGCCATAGGAAAATTGAAAATTTGCAGTTTTACCATATTTTGTGATCTGAAAGTTTTTCTAGCTCTAACCACGTCTGTCAACACCTTGATCTGAACAACATGTGCACATTCAGGGATGCCCAAAGTCTTTGGCCATACCTTAAAATTAAATTTGCTGTTTTTTTAATCATATTTTGCAATTTATGACTTTTTCTAGCTCCCACCACAGATGTCACCACTTTATTCGGTGCTAAAATTTCAGAATAAAGTCATGACATCCGTGGTTGGAGCTGGAAAAAGTTTCAGATCACAAAACATGATAAAAATAGCAAATTTACATTTTTCCTATGGCCAAAGACTTTTGGGCTACCCTGTAGTTTTAATTGAAGAACCTGAGGGTGAGTTGCAGTGGGGAATACGGCCACAAGTCAATTGCAAACTTGACCTTCAACAATAGCATTGAAACAAATAAAAAAAGAAAAAAATATCCAAAAATGTCTGTTTCAAAAGGTGTCAGAGAACCATGACCAGCTCCAGGAAAACAGGATGAAAGTTGGAAAATCAAAAAAAAAAAAAAAAAAAAAAGTGCCTAGGGTCCAATCTGGTTTGGCATGGGAGAGTGGACATTTTGGTGCAACGTTCAGGTCTCTGTTTGTCCAAAATTTTGGATTCAAATTCCATGATTTTCCAGAAAATTTTAATCATTTTTCCAGAATATCAATTGATGTGATTTAAAAAGCCAATAAAGATAATGTAATTTTGCTGTTTTTATCGAATCATGTGATCTAAAACTTTTTCTTGCTCTAACCACGGTTGACAAGACTTAATCGGAACAACATGCGCATATTCAGGGATGCCCAAAATGTTTGGCCATATCAAAAAATTAAATTAGCTGTTTACATCATATTTGGTGATTTGTGACTTTTTCCAACTCCCACTACGGATGACACCACTTTATTCTGTGCTATAAATTTCTGATTAAAGTCTTGACATCCGATGTCAGAGCCAGAAAAAGTTTCAGATCACAAATGTGACAAAAATGGCAAATTTGCATTTTTCCTGTGACCAAAGACTTTTGGGCTGCCCTGTACATGGTGGAATATAAGACACCCCATCATGGAGGCGTATCTTGCCAACATTTTTTCACAATTTGAGCCGTCTGCATCACATATTCGCAAGTGAGGTTTTGAGAGCAGGGCAAAGTTTACATTATGAGCAGGGCTAAAAGTGGTAAGTAAAAAGGGCCGGAGCTCCCTTTTCGGAAAAGAGACCGAGCATTCGTAAAAAGGGACCAACATTCAGGGGCGTCATTCCAGAATTTCGCAGGGGACATTTTTTGGGGAAGCTGCCCACAAACCCAGTCGCGGGGTCTGGGTTGGAGCCCCGGTGGGGTTCCAAGAAGCAAAGGCCCTGGTTGGCTGGTTGTGACATCGCCAAAGAAGCAGGCATGGAATCGACAGATACCTTAAAAATGGGTTTGACACTTGGAAAGGATGGGGGCCAAGTGCGCAAAAAAAGGGACCTGTCTCAGCGCCAGCATTTCAGAGATGTTGGATGAAAAAGGACTGCCGGAGTTCAGCTCCTGAAGCGGCAGGGACGGCCTGAGCTCAGCTCCGGTGCGCTCCGGCACACTTTAAGCACTGATTATGACGAGTGGTTTCACCCAAAACAACAGTGCAAGCCCTTTAAGCTGTTATTGGAAGCCACAGAACAGAACAGTCTACAAAGGATCTTGAGTCATTCATCTGACTCCAGCAAACAGGGAAAACACTAAAAAAATTTCAGTCAACAGAAAAGAGGCTAAAATTTCAAAATAAAAAACAAAAACCCTCGAAGTTGAACAGATGTGCCAGAAAAACAATAGAAGCTGAAATTTTAAACTTCGTTCTGAATTAAAACCACAGTCAACTCATGAGATTAAAACCAGCATCTAGGGAAAATCCCAATTTTAAAATGCACACATCACTAACACAAGACTAGGCAATTTAAAATTAAAAGCCAACAATAATAATTCTCATTTTCATGAAACCCACAAAAAGCACAGTGCACAAAAAGCAAGCAATATTTAACAATGAAATCATGTCTCTTTACAAATAGAGAGAAGAAGAAGATAGCAACTAGATTGTGTCGGAGAGAAGAGAATCAAAAATCACAAGTTTTGAGCTAAATCGTCAAAAATAATATCATTTCTGATCACCAGGTTTCTTCAACATTGCCAAATGAGGTGTGCTTGTCTTTGATTATCCAAAATGAATCGACAACTTTTCCACCCTAGAACACAAAAGAACACAACAAAATATGAACATCGTTAGCAACTGTTCCAAAGATCACAGTGTCCTTCCTTTGAGACCACCAAACACCCGAAGACCAATCCCTCGACCAATCGAAAGATTACAATTTTACAGGAACGCCACAAGCGTTGAGATGATCTCTCTGCCCCAAGGAAGATAAGAGCCATTGGAAGTGAGGCTCACATGCGAACCACTGAACGTACTGCCCTTGTCGAAAACTGCCAAGGAAAAATAACACCTGATAACGACCTGCTCATCTGCAGGTTGCCAAGCATGTGTAAACCGACCGCATTCTCCATTTCCACTAACACAAAGCTTCTACTTAATAGCCAATTTAATGGATAGATTTGTGCTGCAAAATTTTATTTGGGTACTTTTTTCTTCATTACTATGGATGCATACTGAACCAGGGATAGGACAAGGTGGGTCTTTGGGGTAAGGGGTTCCACCTGTGGCCGTATGCAGGGTTCGCGCCGACCTCAAGAAAAAAAAATAGGATTTCCCCATCAAAAAACAGGATTTAAAAATACTAGATTTGAACCAAATTCATGCAATGTCAATAATAATTTTATGATATATTTTTTCAACCAGATTGATGTTCAACCCCTGCAGGGTTGCCACTCAAAATACAAAGTAGAATTTCCTGGATTTTCCAGGCCCCTGCCGATGTGGGCGCAGCCCAGACAGGGGGTCTGGGTCAACGCCCCAGAGGGGTCCCAAGGGGATGAGCCCCTGGTGAGGGGGTCTGGGGGCGGAGCCCCCCAGAAGCTGAGGAAATTTTGAAATTTGAGCATTCATTTTGGGGACAAATTTGGTGTTCAAGAGGCCAAAAAGTACAACAAAAGTTCCCCCAATTCCCTGGATTTTTCATGTTTTCTCCTTTTTCCCCTCTTTTCCCTGGATTTTCCAGGTTCTAATTTTCAAATCCCTGAAGGCATACGCATGAAGCCTGCATATGCCATCAGAGAGAGATCTGGGGTGGCAGCACCAGCATTTCCAAGGGGAAGAGCCCCTGGCAGCGGGTTTGAGCTTTTGACAGCAGCTGAAAGGGTACCAAAGAAGCAAAACGTCGCAATTATCTCTTTCAAAACACGTTGGCAAATATGGCGAGAATTTGGAACCCATTTCCACTGGTAAAAGCAGCAAACACTTTGACGTATGCATGGATTGCAATTTTTTCAAAGTCCCAGTGTTATTTTTTCAGAAATCAAAATTTCCAGTCGAAAGGCAAATTACATTCATGCAGATGCTGCTGACGCGTGCTAGAATGTGATGGTCCAATAATAAAAAGCTTAACACCAGGCTTTGGATAGCTTCATCTGACAAAAAAAATTTTCATGAACCGCATTTTCTTGTTGCCACCAGCTCCACTTCCTGCCCACGAGCTGGATTCTCTCTCAAGTGAGAAGATATGATACATTCTGTGTATCACATTGGTGTTATGCAACTGGAAATATCTTAAAGGATCATGCTTGTAATTGTTCCAGAAGAAGGGCGGCAATTGTTGAAGAAGGGCGGCAAATGCTCGAGGAAGGGCGGCAAATGCTCCAGAATTGTGGCGATTCATGGTCATGATTGTCTTTTGGTCTTGTTGTTGGCACAGAATTTATATCATCTTTAGAATCATTGACAAAGACTCCACTCCAGCCAAGGGGGTCCAAACTCAAGCATCGTCATCAAATTCTCCCTTCCGACAATGGCCTCTAAACGGTAACACAATAAGATACATGGTGTTTGGTTTGTGAAACGTATTGTGGCGACAGACATCCGTTTTGCACGAAAACGTGCAAAATTAGACGCTGAAAAAGCGTTTTTTGCAGCCAATTTCATTAGAAGTTAGCGGATCTCCTACAAACGAGACTTCTATGGCAGTTGGATTTCCTCAAATGCCTCACAAATGCACTTCCAAGAGCGAGAAACCCATCCAAATTTCCATTTCGCCAACAGTGAAAATGGACATTTTGCATCCATCTCGACGATTTGCATCCGTCATTTCAATGGGGATGAAGCAACTTGCGAGGATTTTGACGGCTGTTTCAATGCGTAAACATCCACAGAAACGCGTTCCCCGACTTTTGGCCATCGTCACAAAATTTCCTTGAGTTTTCCAGAGTCCTAAAATAACCTGAAATTTCCAGGCTTTCCAGAGGAGTCATATGATACGCTGTTACAGCTTACACAATTCATTATTAAGTCCAGAGAAAAAAGGCTGCAGGAATCATTTCGTCTTCTTGCAAGTGCCACCACCATTGATCAAGCTCGGCTGAGGTCGTAGAAATCTTCCACTGGGGGGGGGTGGAGGTCCGGTGAGCCGTTTCAGCCTGTCCCCCCAGAAGAGACCCCTCAGTATGTGGTCCTGGGGATCGATGAGGCCACGTAGCCTGTGGGTCTGCAATGTGGGACCTCAAGTCGTCAGGCTCAGCTTTGACATCCGGCAAAAGGAACAGAGAATGAACTGGCGTGCACAACATTATCAAGTTAAAAAAATTCACAAGAAGTCATCTCTCCCTCTGCCAAAAACGGCCACGATGACATCGTCTAACGACTTCTTTAGTCTTGATTGGTGCAGCTTGACAACTGTATTCTAGCAGTGGGTACTCACCTGATCATCGGACACCTGTTCCATTTGCAGGTGTGTTTTGTTGTGAACCACCATCCTAGAATAGCCATAATCACTTATTCTGAATGCTGACCAATCTGGTAGGTGCTTGATGAATTTGTCAGTTCCCTCGTTACAACCCTGGTAGGGAAAAAAAACACAACACAAATGTGGATAAATTAGTCATAATTATTATTTAATCTCATAATAACCCGATAATTGTCGAAAAATGACATTCGAGTCATGGAACGAGCCGCACATTTTGATAAAAAGTGAACAAAATTGATCCATGCCTTGTGAAAATGACGAGAAATGAGCGCAAAAGTCATTTTGCTCATTTTCAAGGATCACTGGTGATTTCCAGGATCATGGTGATTTCGAAAATCACTTAGGTTTTTTTAAGGGTTTATCAGGGCTTCCACAATTTTTCTTTACCCTCAAACCTCCCAAGGGGTAGTTGCTCTACAGAAACCTCCCAAGGGGTGGTCCATTGGACCACACCATGATCCCATCTGTTTATGGGCCTGGTAAGGTTCTTGCTATCAAAGTGCATCCTTTTTGATGTCTCATGCAAAATTTGGCCAGTCCAAGATGGTTTCTTACCATATTTTTGCCATCCGATAGACACGAAAGTCAGGTTTTCGCTGCAGTTTTTGGGCAAAACTTCAAATCTGAATAACTTTGATTTTATGCATATCTTGGTGCTATTACATTCAAAACGACAACACAGTTGTAGAGTTTGAGAAAATTTGGAATGAAGGCCTGTGTTTTATCTGTTTTTTTCACCAGCCCTTTCAAAGTAGAAATTTCGCATGGAGAATTTTTGATTTTTTTTGTGAAAAATGGTATCCCTCATAATTTCCATATTGCATGCCACATCTTCAAAACACTTGTATGTGCTTATGAAGGTGATGGTGATGAACAGCTTGGCATGACCCAAAGTGAAAGTTGAACTCATACCACTTCAAAAAAATTCAAATATTTTTGAAGGGGTGGTCCATTGGACCACCATCCATTTTCCAAAATCCCAACACCTCACCCACATCCTTTCATTATGATAATGATTTGGACTACCAGGCTGCACAAATAGTATCGACTGCAAAATCTATTCAATTGGGATTTGCAATGTCAAATAATACCCATTTTGTAATCTGATATTGGCACCTAACAGCCCTAATCCACACACGTCAGTTTTCGAACCTTCAGTGGAGCTAAAAACCCGAAAATCAGACTTTTTGGCACAGAACAGCTAAAACAATCCTGGAAATTGAAGAAAATGGTAAGAACAGTGCAGAAATGTGTGGTTGATACCGTTGGGAAAACCAGACATTGTGACCCAATAAAAAAAGCCCAAGGGGTGGTCCAACGGACCACCTAGCAAAAAACATGTCCAAAAGTCAATGAAATGCAAAACATGTCATATTGGAGATGGAAGGATGTTCGGCCTAAAGCACCCTGCAACTTCACTGTAATTGGAAATTTAAGAGTGTGGACCGATGGACTACCCTTCTCCAATTTTTTGATTTCCGTAACCTCCCAAGGGGTGGTCCAATGGACCACGGGCCAATATTTCTCCCAATTCGTCGGTGGATTTCTTTAGGCTTTTAGGGCATGGTAGACCCAACCCTCGTAGAGGCATATCTGGAAGCAGAGAATCGTCCGTGCTCAGGCAATATTGAGAAAATAACAGAGTGGTGGTCCATTAGATCCACCTTTGGGAGGTTAAGGGTTAAGACAAAAATGGTCTCAGTGGCACCCGTATCCACCAAAGTGACGTCCGGGGTGGCAATGCTAGTGATGTTCGATGGGGGTAGATCCCTTGGCATAGTGACCAGGGGGACATGACCCCAAAAGCCAAGCGTTTGGTCAAAAAACCGGTTCTTAGAATGACACATGTGATGGTTTGAAAGGGGCTCTCAAAAAGCTTAAAATTCTAGCCTTTTAAAGATTTCGAGGGTCATGCATAGAAATCGAGGGTTTACAAGGTTCCCCTGTGAACTCCACTCGAGGGCAAGCGAGTGTCGAGGTATGCTCGTCGGCTACTTGACACTCTTGAAATGCCAAACAAAAAGCTTCATTTCAAACCAAACCCTTTGTAAAGGGATTTTTACTTCCCGCCCAGTGCTGGGAAAGGGGTGATCATGATTACAAGCTTTGAGTTGGACGTGCCTTTGGTAAACTTTGGAAGTACTCAATTGAGAGAACAGTGAGAGATTGGAATCCATTAGATGCTACGTTTTGGGGACGGGAATGATATTTCTGTGCATACCTTTAAGGTTAACCTTGGTTCACACAAGAATCGTCTGCCTCTCTTCACCCCTTCCCGCCTGTTGATTTGTGCCGGACAATTTACAGTATCGGAAAAATTAATGTTGCCACTAACGAAATTAAATGGCAGAAATGGTGTTGCCTCCGAAACTTTCCTTTACTTGCGTCCTTTTTTCACAAAGAAAAAAGTGTCGTGTTCCATAAACATGTTGTGACATCTGTTTCACAAGTTTAGTTTCAAGAATTTTATCCCAAATATCTTAGAAAAACACTTGCAATTTTTTTCTTCTTCGTTTGGTTGGACCACAAACGAACAATTTTGGTGTTAAATTTTCGTGGCGGAATCAAAAATATCATTGACTTCCGAAACTGCATTTAAATTGCATGTGTGGTTCCATTAATTTTCCCGGAACTGCACAAGCAAATGAAAATTGAATTGTATTGTAACCAGTTTCTGTTCTACCACTTACAGCCGACCCAGTTGTGATGTGGACAGTTGCCCGTGGATTCCGATACGGCTGACCTTCGACCGACGAACCGTTGAACACCTTCCTGTCGAAGACGGGCCAGAGACGTTCGTAAGAATGCTCGTGAGCCCATATTGCAAGATCAACACCATACCTGTACAACAGTTTCTCAAGACCAAACCTAAATCATTTTAACAAAAAAATTAAAATAACTGTAATTGCTGCCGTTATTCCGATGGAATAACATATTTCACCAACTAACTATCTACAAGGCAAGGAGACTGTATACTGGCGACGGAAAAAGATTACCCATACATGTGAAAAATTTCCATTCTTGAGATTTCAGCAAAAACTCCATGCTGTAGAAATAAAAGATCCTCTTTCATCACTAATGTCAAAATCTGACACCTCTTGAAAACTCCGTTGCAATTTGGCACTTTAATTTCTACCAAATGCATAAGAGTAAAAAGAAAGAAAAAAAAGTTTCGCAGGCAACAGTTGAATGGGAATGGGAAAAACACACGTATGAGTAATCTTTTTCCGCCGCCACTTTACAGGGCGTTTGCAGCAGTGCCTAAATCATTTCACAGCATTTTTCCACGAACCTCCAGGGATTGGAATGCCCTCGATCGCCCTATCGTGCATGCCCTACAGCGCGACGTATTGGTCTGATTTTTGCTCATGGTAAACATCGAGTCAACTTTTTAACTTTTAATTTTTAGTCACTTTTACTTTCTAAATCTCCACGTGGTTTTACATCAGTCCAGGGTCGTCATCTCAGAGGCTCCTCTGGCATTGGGGACTCGTGGCCCCCATGGGTGGGATTCCGTCTGGTTTTTCCTTGGAGGTCGTGGGTTGGGGACTCGCTGGGGAGTGTTTTAGAGCTGGCAGGTTTTCTGTCACGAGGTCCCTGGATTTGTTTTTCTTTCTTCTTTCTTATCGCAGTAAATTTGAATGTGCATTTTTTTAACTTTTTAACATGTCACACGATTTGACTAGAAATTAAAATAACAAAAAACAGTAAATTGTGCCGACTCTCTCCTGCCAAAGACGGCCGAGCCTGGTGGATGTGCTGGCAACGGAAGCCGACTTTCCATTTTCACCTGGGATTTGGAAGCCCTTGAAATTGAGACACTTGCCGGAAATTTTTATCTTTTTGCTAAGAAAGTAGCTTGGTTAGGACGCGTATGTGTGTCCGCTTGTTCCGTTCATGTCCTTTCAAAAACCGGGTGTGCCCAAGGGCCTGTTCGGCTTTTTAAAAGACAAGGACAGAGCCTGTCTTTCCTGTCTTTTCCTGGTTTGCAGAAACAATGTGGTGACAGTGAAGAGGATGGAGGGTGATTTATTTGAGAAAGAAAAATTGCATTTTGGCACCTTTCCACGGAAAAACCAGCATCAAAAACTAATCAAAATCGAACTGAGGGGTTCGAACTAAGCTAGGACCGAACACCTTGATCTCTGACAAAGCCACCCCTCTGCAAAAAAGCCGGGGAACGTGTGGCCCTCGCAAATCATTACAAAAGTAGGTAAGTGGTATGGTTGATCAAATCTTCCAGAAATCACAGCTTCGTTTCTGTCTCTTCCCCTCACACTTCATCAGTTGCCACATGAGAGGGAGGGAGCCAGATGTGGCAACTGATGAAGTGTGAGGGGAAGAGACAGAAACGAAGCTGTGATTTCTGGAAGATTTGATCAACCATACAATTTACTTTTGAGATAATAATTCTGAGGAAGTATTGAAATCTATGGAAAAAGTGAAGCTATGGTTTTATCAGATGCACTGCAGCAACACAAGGCTGTTTAGTCTCGAGCAGTCAGAGTCTTGAGGTGGTTGCTCTTATTGATTGGGCCTCTTGAGAATTTTTCAGTATGATCTGGAATATTGTGAGGACACGTGCTGTGATTTTTTCCCAAGCATCCGTTCAAATCCAGAGTAGGTTTAGACTTTTTGGTGTTACACTTTATTCTGCCCATTACCTGGAATTCAATTTTGTCCCAAACATGGACATGAATGTATTTTGAACACATCTCAAAATGAAATGAGGCTGCTAACCAATCACACAAAATGGTGTTATGCGGTTCCAAAATATGAGAATGGCCTGCGAATCGTGTAAAATAAACAGCGTCCCAATTAAAATGAGAAAAACTTCAATTTCTAATAGATTCGCATTCAAAAAGAACTTCATCATTCTTGCTTGCAATACCTTCTATGCAACAACAAATTTCACATCTGGGACACTCATCTTCGCATTGGTGGGCATAATGCATAGAAATTCAATTTTGGCAGCAAATCTCACCACTGAATTGACTATCGAGTTGAAACTGAATGCTGATGTCAATCGGGCATACACCTGATTTTGCTCCTGTGAAACAGCTAGAAAATAGATAACAAAGCAGGTTTTTGACCGTATCCCCATTACCACGAACACTCGGCCTCAATCCAATAGTCAATACAGCAGATGGGTGATCCCGTAAGAAGCACCTTTAACCTCAGCCGGTCCAGAGTGCCATACGTTGGCACTCATATGGATGCATTGTACAAACCAGATACAATGCTCATGCAGTGGCACTAAGACCAGAGTACCACCATTGGCACCCTGCTATTCCAGACACAAAGACCAGATATGCTGCAAGGGCACTGGTGAAGAAGGAGCAGAGTGCCCTATGTGGCATTCTGGACTTACGAGGCCAATCCATATGCTTGTGTCTGGACACAATGAAGTGGAAAGCAGAGCGCCACGTATGGCATCCTAGACTTGGTGACAACGGAGCTGATTTTAATTGGACTGAAAAAGGTTAAACATAGATGCCAATTTGCAACACAAATCTCTCCACTGAATTGACTATTGAATTAAAGCTGGTGTAAGTACCAATGGGGAATGGGAACACCGATTTCTTTTCTGCAGTGAAAGCAAAGAAAAAAACATGCCAGGTTCAGCTTCACCAACCATTTCAGGACAGGAATCCCAGCTCTGACTAGAGTCTCCTTGTGTGTACAATCATCGTGATCATCATTCGAGCAGTACATTGGACGGTGTCCAAAGATGACCAGCCAAGGCCACTTAGCACGGTTCTCAGGCAAAGATGCCTCCTGATTAGGAAATGAACAAATAAGCAACTGATAGGTGTTTTTCGAATCCCAGCAGTGTAGAGATCAATATAAGGAATAGGGATAATAGAGTGGAAAAACAAGCAAAGATTTTATAAAATGTCCAAATTGCTGATTTTTAGTTCAGTGTTTTCTATTGATTGTTCTTTTTCAATTCGTTATTTTTGTGTACCTATTTCTGAAAAGGAAGACCAAATCGGGCTAAGGTCCCGGCCTTTCTACAAGAATTCTTTTGTTGATTGAAAATGTGTATTTTTGGAAATAGGCCCTAAAGGCAATTCATTC
>JASGXE010009614.1:0-15759 GCA_030068105.1 Sinentomon sp. SZTP_YWyxl
ATACGCCAAAAATGTGACGTCATTGGTGGATGCTGGAGACTTCCGCCAATTGCAGGGGAACCTATATTTTGTTTTGCCGGTGTGTTGCCACCGCCGCTGCTTGCCACCGCAGCTGCCTTGCCACAGGGCGATGTCCTGTCCTGTTCTGTTGACGTTGCTTGGCTTTCGGCTGGGTTTTCAGCCAATATGACAGTAAAATTGTCGCTGGAAATTCCAAGTCAGTTGCGCCCAGGTAAACATGCACTCATCGGAGCACCAAAACGACAACTGCTGTGATCGGCTTTCAATTTTCTCTCGCAATGGTTTTGGAGTGAGCAACTGCGCACTGCCATAGGTAATATTTTCTGTTTCCTTCGTTTTTTCACAGAACTGGATTTCCCACCTAACGGTTCTTTCACTGGCAATGACGACGCAAAATGGACCGATTTTTCGCGCTATGGGCAGAATTTTCTTGTTGGCGAATTTGTGCCCAAATGTGGTCATGTGGGGGAGCCACTGACAACAGGCGAGGCCTGTGTTGTGAATTCTCCTTGTCAAAGCGTGGATCTCATCATGTGCCGGTTTACCTGAGCCAACGTACAGGGTATTCTAAATGAGCTCACAGAAAATATGAGTCACTTTTGGATCAAATTACCGATTGGCGCTTAAATAAAGTCAGAAAATTCCGGTTGCGTTATGTTTTGAACTGAACTCAGCACAAAAGTCCTGATCTTATTGCATCCGTCTCGGCTGTGATCTGGTGGAGACAGCGGGCGTTGAATGCTGGTCATCGAAGTCCACGTCCAGAGTTCAATGTAAGCTGCGCCAGACGGATTGTGCCAAGAATGCTGAGGTGAGATTTTCCCCTACCCAAAATGTTTGCTGGAAAGGCGATTGAAGTCCGGGAAACCAAATCCAAGTTCGATTGAGATATTCTTCAGCTGTCTGTTAACATTGATTCTGAGGTTGAATTCACATTTGTGACGATTGCCGAGTCGACCATATCCGCAGTTGGTGCTGCAGAAGGGCACATTTGTGAAAGGGCCATGGACGTTTTTCAGAATAATGTTGACGGAATTAAATTTAATCCAAAGAAATAAGCCATTTGGGAACTTACTTTTAACACACGTTGCACATGCATAGTGTATGCATATTCGGATAATGTATGCAAAACCAAGGCCAACGTGATTCTAATACTTATAAGTGCCGTAACTCTCATTGCCCTTCCCCGCCCACCGAGCGCCAATTTTCGCTCTTTTCCTTTCTCTGCCGTCGCGTCAAGAGGCCGGTTTTCCTGGCTCTGGTTCATTTATGCGTCGCTGTGCATCGGCAACGAACAGTTTAATATCTCTGGAACCAAATGACGGATTTTGATCAAAATTTTTGTGTTGGAAAGCTTAAAATTAGACCTTTTCAGGACTTAAAATTATCCCGAACTTTTCACGGGCAAAACTTGAAAGTCATGCGGGGAAAAAATATGTTCAAATTTTGACAAGATAAAATTTTGCGTTCTTGCTGATACTTTCAATGATTGGCGATTTTTTCCGTTATAACATGGTTTTGACCTGCGGAAGAGTTGTAGAGGAAGCCCTCAGCTATCCACAGACACCAAAATCATTGCATTTGAACACCATTTGGCTTTTTTAAAAAAGAAATGACGCGAAGCGGAAGCATTCATTTTGTTTTCTGCACAAAAATAAGCGGGGATGAGGCCGCGTCTCCCTTGGAGGCCGCGAATTTTCCCGTGGTAACATGGTTTCGACATGTGGAAGAGTTATAGAGGAAGGTTTCAGCTTTCCAAAAATACCAAAATCATTGAATTGGAACATCATTTATGGAGAAGAAACACGACTAAGAATTTTTTTGTTTTTGACGCAACAAAAAAGTACCTATGCTTCCATGTCGCGTTTCCTCTTCAAAAATGGTCAAATGATGTTCAAATTCAATGATTTTGGTATTTTTGGAAAGCTGAAAGCTTCCTCTACAACTCTTCCGCAGGTCAAAACTATGTTACAACGGAAAAAATCGCGCAATCTTTGGAAATGTGAGGCAGGAACCCGGAATTTTATCACATCTTAACTTGGAAACTTTTGTATCTCAAATTTTTTGAGCATTTTACCAGCGAAAAATTCGGGGCTGTTATACACGTCCAAAATCGCTCGTTTTTCTGCTTTCCAGCACAGCAAGTCCTGTCAAAATCCGTGAATCGGTTCAAGAGAAATTTAAGATTCCGTGAGTGACAACCCGCGACCGCCGTATAGTCGCAATGTATTTTACTTGTCGCAGTAGGCCACCGAGCGACATTCGCGCCTCTTGCGGACAAATAAAAATTGGCGACAGCCAAAGCGCCGAATTACGCCACTTATTGAGCATTATAATCACGTTGCCAAGGCGATAAAACTGACCGTATTTAAAGGAATGGCATTCGGTCGAGCAGGCACTTTTCATAAAAAAAGTTCACTATATTTCTATGACCAAAATTCAATTTGCAGGCAAGAAAATCTTCAGTGTCAAAACTTCAATAAAAAATTCAAGTTTGCCTGGAAATTTTTAAAAAGTTGCAATGAAAATTTATGTGCTTTCCAATATGTTTTCCAGGATGGGCCGTTCAAAATGCCTCTTCGGCTAATTGCGGATTTCAACTTGACTGAAGGCAAAAGGCTTTCTTCGTGTGCAAAATGCATTGCATTTGCAATTTGCATTTTTGCAATTTTGCAAATTTTACATGCATTTTTGTAGACGCACGTTGTACACATGTTTGTAAACATATGACTTGTTTTGTAGGTCGCATTTTCAACTAGGCATACACTCTGAACACGAAGTTCAGTTTGGAATACTATATTTTAACATGGGCTTAGATAGGAAGTGTTCTTTTAAGAACACTCGGTCTGCTATTGGAACACACAGTATGTTCCAATGGAAAACTTAAAGTGTTCCAATGGAACACTAAAGGTGTTCCACATCGCTCATGTGTTCCAAATCTGTGACAGGAATGTCACAAATTTGGAACACCCAATGTGTTCCTGGAACAAACTGGGTGTTCCATAAATGTTGCTAAAAGAACATCTCGTATCTAAGCCCATGTTAAAACATGGTGTTCCAAACTGAACTTCGTGTTTATAGTGTACATTCGTACACGTTTTGCTGCAATTCTCGCAATGATGTGAACTGAACCGGCCTGAAGTGACAGTGCAAGCTCTTGTGCAGCTTCGGGAAGATGATTGTTATTTTTAACAACTATACAACAACAAATGGCTTGGTTGCTGATGGGTACCTAGACCTATTATAAATGCATCTTTGCGGCACAAGTCATGGCCAGAAGAAAAACAAATCAAATTAAAAGACTAATTAGGTGAATAAAAGTAGGAAAATACAAATCAAGGGAATAAAAGCGCATGTTATAAAAAGAAAACAATTGTAAGGCATGAAGGCATCACAAGGGAACAAATTGCAGGATGGTGCGACAGGAGGGACACCAGCTGAGAATTTTGCGGGAACAGCATCAGATTCTTTACCAACACCCGTTATTAGTGGTTTGCTGCGGGGAAGGCTATTCCAGATTGATATAGTTGATGATAAAACGATACGCGCAGAGACATCTCTTTGGTTAAAAAAGGCATATCTCTCCATCCCATCACGACGCTCCTATTTTTTGTTCAGTCAAGGTCTAATTAGTTGACAGGTGAGCAGGATTACATTTTCGACTGAGACTTTTATTTCTATGACGGCAAAAATTATCAGTAAAATGTGGCGGAGAACAACTCAAAATGGCAAAGCGCGTACATCGTCCATGTGCTGATAAAAATACTTTGGCCTATTCAAATATTTGCATTTTTTTAATATCGGGGCAAAACAATTGAACTTTTTTGTTAGTTAAAGTGAAGACAGTGGTTTCGTGGTACTCGTGAAAGCCTTCTTTGGTGATGTTTACTTTACCTATCAAAGGCGATAAGCCACAAGAAACCCGATCAAGTTCGGTTGCGAAACGAAACATATAATTGAAATGTTAAAGTGTATAAAGTTAAAGTGATATTATACACATATTATATATTATATTATATATTATGATATTGGTCATATTATATATTATGATATTATATAATGTTCAAATGATATCCGAAAAGTAAACGGCTTATTTTTCTCTCCGTATTTTTCGCGGTGCTCTTTTCTACAGTGCTCGTTTTTACAGTGCTCTTTTTACGTTGCTCGTTTTTACGGTAATCTAATTTCGACTTCAATAGGTCTGTGCGAGTTGATGTCGATGTGTTTTTGTCTCGTGACGCAATTCTGAAAATGGCCGTAACTTGTTCACAATAAAGTTGCTATGTCAGAGCAGGCCTACCCCTTAAAGTATGTGTGCCCTCACTCTCATATCATAGGCATAAATAGATCTCAGGAGCCCGAGGCGTTCCGTGACACCCGAAGAAAGGTAACACACAAAGAGAGTGGCATTTATAGTTGAACATCAGGGTCGTTATCCATCAATAAATAACGATAAGATGTTTCATTAAAACGCCCAGGCAATGGCGCTGTTATCCGTTTCAATGAGTAAAAAGATTTATTTATTTATTTATGTACGTTTCTTATCGAGTGAGTCTCTTCATAAAAATGGACCGTCTTGGCTGTCTTTGCTTACCGTTCCTCTTATTTTGTCAATATTAACAGAGGGTACAGATAGCCTGATAGCAAAGATAGCCTGACGTGCCGTTCAAGGACAAAGACTCAAAGTTGGAGTGCAGATTTTCTATCGTTTTCCCTTACCTAATATGTCACTGGCACTCATTGCTTCCATTAAACTGTGCATGTACGAGTATCTTTGCAATCGTAATCCTTCACCACTGGACATAAATTAAACCGGATGTTAACTAAA
Organism: Sinentomon sp. SZTP_YWyxl; assembly: GCA_030068105.1. Classification (NCBI taxonomy): domain Eukaryota; kingdom Metazoa; phylum Arthropoda; class Protura; order Sinentomata; family Sinentomidae; genus Sinentomon; species Sinentomon sp. SZTP_YWyxl. The sequence goes on from JASGXE010009614.1 coordinate 4,850, forward strand.
CCGGCCATTGATTTGAAGCTCAGTGTGGGTGGCAATGGGCAATACGCTGGTTTTTTGAATCAATGAATTAATGAATCTATATTTTCGGGGAGAACCCCTTATCAAAAAAATTTGGATTGCAAAAACACAAAATGTTTGACAAACAGCTATCAAATTATTTTATATTTTTGTAGAAATGCCCAGATGATGAGCTCACTGTTATAACCAGAATTGGTCGGATAAAATCAGTCATAGTATGGGCTTATGCCACATTTGAGGCGAGTTTGTAAAATGAATTTGATATACGGAAAGTTGCTGTTTGTGGCAATGAACGGAAACTGCTGCCGGCTTTTCCGCAGCCCTCAACAGCCATCAATGGACGGTCTATTCCAAACAACCCGTCTTATCCAACTGTTCACATATACCACACAGCACTCTCGTATAAAACAGAAAACAACACCTCGTTCGCAACTCGAAAAACCCTGTGAAATTTGGTACAAGAGATCTTTGACAATTTCTTCTGCATGTGAGACTTTTAGTGGAGCCTGTATAATAGGATTCACCAAAGAGATATGATTGGTCAGTTGCCAGCAGCCAGGTTCTGAAGTCATGTAAGCACTTTCTCCAAATTAATTTTCACGAATTATAAAGTTATGAAAAGGGTGGGTCAACTGGACTTATCGTTACGTCCTGCTTACCATCTTTATGACCAGACTGATATTTAAGTTTAGAGTAACATTCTTTATTGCATAAAAGCGGAGGATAAATTAATATGAAGAATTTTATCTGGGAATGTGTGTTTCCCACACACTGGCATTGTCCGCTAGAGGCAATGGCTTCCGATTTGGGCCCAGAGAGAAAAAGTTGCCCATGGAGCGTTGAATATTCATTTGAAGAAGAAGAAACTGGTGAAAAAATAAGCGGTGACTCGCTCTTTTGTCAACAGTATTTCATTCTGCAAGCGATGTCTCGGGTAAGGTAATTGCTGATCTTCTCAAGATGTATTTTAACAGTTTCATATACTGCCGAAGACGACCCTATAACCTGATAGCCTTCAGCGATTAAATTATGGGGTTTGACTGCTAAGGGAATTGAGTCCTTTGCGGGAATTGAGGACTACTAAGGGAATTGAGTCCTTTCTCAGCAAATGGAATAATCATGTCATGCGGTCGTGTTCCCTATTGCAACTCACCCTCAGGTTCAACTCAAATATCGCCATTCCGCAACAGACGGATGCATCTTTTAATGCAACAATGGAAAAGGAATAAGCGTTGCGCGCAGAAATTAAATTTTCGCAACACAAATCTATCCATTGAATTGGTTAGACATTGAGGTGAACCTGTGGGTTTCTTGCAATGGGAAAACGGCTGATGGTCGCTCTTCATAAAGTCCTTCGCAGTTCCCACAAGGAATAGCCTGAATAGGTTCATCAACATCCCTGATGGCGATGCTTGATTGCGGTTTGTCAGTTTCCTCCCGGATTGTGAGCACGCAAACACCGAAATCAAATTTCATTTCCCCTCGGCAAACCTCAGCGAACGACTGGAAATTACCGCCAATTTTTCTCGCAAATAAAAGACCGGAAAGAGTAATATATTACTGTTAAGTAAGCGTCCGAAATTGAACTTTTTCAGAGGAAACAAAAAGAAATGCCGACAAAAAACACACACGCGCACAAGCTCCGCAAAGGTCAATGAGGCATGAAAGAGGAAAACTTCTGTGATGTACGAGGAGCTTTCAATAATTAATGCGAATCTCTTTTTACGTGGTGCCTGGAAAATATAGGCCCCTAAAACTAAAACGCCCGTGTAACGATGACCGTATTTACCTGCGAAAAACGTTGAAGTTATTCTTCCTCACATTGCAAACAAATTGGTGGCAATCTTCCACCGAAGTGGCAAAAGAAGATCACTCTAAATAAGTGCCAGTTTTCAAAAATTTTGTGGCAATAATGCCACAAAAGGGTGACGCAGGTGTAAGCATACCGGAAAACTGCCACCAACCCAGTGGACATTCCTCCGAATTTGTCACCATTTGGTGACTTTATTGCCACCAAAAGAGTGAAGACCTGCCACCAATTTTGTGTCGTCTGCCTCTGTCACTTTTAGTGGCAATTTACCCTATTTTGACCCACCGAAAAACGAGAACAAATGCTGAGGTGGAAAAAAAAATTTTTCAGCCATGTACCAAAAGTGCAATTTGCTTTATTGTTTTATTCTTGTGGTTCGCCCCAAAAATATTACATCAATTCAATTCCATTGTGGGTAAATGAAAATGAACTTTTTCAACATTTTTCAACAATAATGTGTTCGCAAATGCACTGAGAAATCTTGATGTGTTCCCGCGAGATAAAAGCCATTGCATAGCCGTATAGCAGAATGACGATTGAATTGAATTGACTTTTCGACGGAATGCTTTCGGAATGGGGTGACCGTTAGGAATTTGGTGGAGTGTTTGGACGCTTTTTTCTCGTTGTGTCAATCAGCCAACAGGCATGTACCTGCACCGCAATCTACGAATAAATACTTATTTTTAAACTGGGCAGGGTGGCCAGGTCGTGATTTCTCTGGGGGAATGATACAGAAGTCATAATAGGGGAGCAAACCCTGTGGTATGTTTTTTTGTACCAGCCGAAACATCCCCTCAGATTTCGGTCGTGAATTTGCATTTGGTATGCACCCTTTCACACTGGGGATGCTGCAGAAACAGTATTTCAACGGACCCAGCAAATCAGACTTTTTAGACTTCCGTTTTTTTACTCCAGTTTTTGTATCCAGATCTCGACGCCTGCTTGATCGCTGGCATTGAGTACATACAAGGTGAAAATGAGGCGATATCCAGCGCGTACGAAGTGCTAGAAAAGTGCAATCCATTCAGTCCCGGAAATTTAGAACCGCCAGTGCAAACGCAAATATAAGTTGTTGCACGCATGGCCTTAATCACATAAAACAAAATTGTTCAAAATTCGCAAACATATTTTAACTGAATTATTGATCACCCCTCGTATTTTACGGAAATCTGCCGTGAACGCCGGAAAGCGCGAATAAACCAGCGGGCACCAAAAGGAAATTAATGGCTACAGCCAGTGCGGAATGGTGGAAAAGGGCATTTCGCAGAATGGTCGAAAGGGAGAATGAAAATGGTGCGCTAACAACCGCAGTCATTGATTGGAAAGTGTGCGGGGAAAGCTTTCAACGAATTGAATCAGGATGATAAAACGAGGTACTCTCGTGCGCTATATGCGTATGTGACCAGTCATTAGGGCCAATATTCTTCCGACTTCACTGAAAGAGTGAAAGGCACCGTTACACGAGAGAATTAACACCACTGATATGTGTGACCTTCCGATGGCCCATTCTCTTGCGTTGCTTGTCCGGTTGGTGCCGCGATTTTACAAATGCTATCCAAACTTTAGATGGCAGAGGGAGTTTTGTGCAAGAATGCTCGATTGGGGCCCAACACTCGTAAGAAGAAAATATATTCAATAACATAAAAAGGTACCTGTCTTTTTATACATATAGGTATCAATAAAGGTGTCCCTAACGGTATTTTTACAGGTATCCCTAAAGGTCACCGAATCTGACCTTACCCGTTTCCTTTTGGGAAGATGCTTCCTGGAGGCCCAGGCCTGCCATCTAAAGTTCAGTTCAGCTCCCGCTGTCGTCGAACTCAGTTCACAGCTCCTGCTGCCATCGTCGAAATCAGCTTGTTCTGCTCATTACCTACTTTGTCTTTGCCAGTTGTACACGTCGCAGTTTTCCAGCGTCATGCCGAAACGTTCAAAACGCTCTTCACCTGTTTATTGTTATCCGGGTTGCCAGTTTGGAGGTTTATACAGCCCCGAAGGAGGCTCGATGATAATGTGCTCTGAACCTAAGTGCACTTCGAAGTGGTTTCACGAAAAATGTGCATCACTTCCGTCGAGATCGAATTGTGACGACAGTGACAGTGACGACACTTGGCTGTGCACCACATGCCAGCTGCCAACAGCGGCCGTTGATCCGCCAGTTGCTCCGATTGTGACGGCTTCCGTTCCTTCTTGCCCTGTTGGTGATAACAGCTCTGAAACCACTTCCCAAACTGCAGAGAAACTGTCGGCTATTCTCAAAGTTCTCGAACAATTAAGCTTGGCAATGGACGAGATCAAAGGAGTTATCGTTACCTACATAAACGTAAGCAGTTCAAATACAGCCGATTTGAGCACAAAATTAGACACTCACGCTGCCCAACTATCTGGCATTGCATCTCTGGTGGCTGACTTGACGAGTGCGAACCAAAGCACCCTGAAGGCAAAGACTGGAAATGGGCCTGTGTCTACTCAGAACTGTGGAAACCCGGTTTCTCCAGTCCCCAACGCATCCAGCAGCCATGGACATGGGGTTTGTGAAACCGAGAGGCAATGGAATCCCTTTGTCTCCAATGCCTCCACATGTGCTCCAACCGCTTTGCAGCAAAATGTGTCAAGCGGGCCTCAAAGTGTACTGCCATTGTTGGACATTGGTCTACCAGATTCATTTGTGCCCTTCAAGTCACCAATTTATTCGGGGCGCTTGGACGCCAAGAAATTGGTGATCGGTGACTCCATCACACGCCATGTCTTCGAAACTGACAGTTCAGCGTTCGATGATTCTCTTATCCTCACTTTTCCCGGAGCCACTGTTGGCGACATTGAACAGTTTTTGAAACGATCGGATTTTCTTCACCAAGGCTTAAAAGCTGTCACCTTGCATGTTGGCTCCAACGATTTGTCACAGCGTTGTAAGCCAGCAGTTCTAGCAGCCCGTTTTCAATCTCTTGTCCGAACTGTGTTCTCCAAAAAGTGTGGTGTGAAAGTTGGGTTCTCAGCCGTCCTTCAACGTCACGATGTCCCCTCCTCTGTGGTCTACCAATCAAACCGTTTGCTTCAGGAGATTTGCCAGAATCAGGGGCTCCACTTCATAGATGCCAATTACGAGTTCCACCGAGGTTGGTGGGCAAAGGACAGGATCCACCTCAGCAGGACAGGACTGACGGATTTTACACGGATCATCGCAGGTTTCTGTCGATACATGGAAGGATTGGAACCAACAGGCAGCTTCCCAAATGACGCAGCGTCGATCAAATTAACGGACACCGAAGTCGGTAAATTTTTGAACGTTTTTTTAAGTCAGTGCATGTCGGGCCTTGCCAGCACGGGAAGTTCAAAGAACGAACAATTTTTTGCAAACTTTTAAAAAGCCAATTTTATCGAATTAATTTCACCGATTGCCGTTTCATTCGTATTTGTTTTTGCCTTGCACTCAACTCAACCTCAAAACACATGCAGGTCACGGTGTCCCAAAAGTTCTGTCATGTATTTCATGCTTTTTATTTGTTTGCCGCATTTTCCCTATTTCTTATTCTGTCTTCCATGTTTTGCTGCGAATTTAAGCCTTTATTTTCTGAAAGTCTAAGTTGCAAGAACTGCCCGAAATCAAAAGCCAAAAATGAGCTTGAGCTTGGAGACATGCCTTTTCAAATTACAAATTCCTTTTCTTTGGAGCCCACATTAAATCCAACTGGTTATGCATCTGCACGACATCCTTTCGCACTGTCTAAAATCAGACCTGTTTACCATCGGAAATACCGCACTCCTGGCGAACATGGTGTCGACACAGTGGTAAGCACCTCCTCCAGGGAATCTGTGAGCATGCGCATTAGTCCTTTGTTGGCAGGAGGTGCAGATGAACCTGAAATCGGGATATCTGAGATGATGACAGTCGGGAAAACGTGTCTGAGAAATGTTGAAACTCACGACTGCAACTCTTCCCACAGTAAATCCTGCACTTCCGGTTCAGTAAATGTTTTTCCCCACCAGCTTCCTGCAGACCAGTTTACAAGGCCAGCCCCCGATACTTTCGTCAGAAATTGCGTTCAAAGCACAAATGAGCAAACAGCATCTCCGATGGCCTCAATTCCAGCGTCACTCTCATGCAGCCTCCACCACCCCCTCCCTTCCGATCCAGGTCCATTGCAGCTCCTGCCAACTGCAAGTGCTAAACCTTTGCAGAGTGGTGCCCTTGTCTTAAGGAAAACCACAGGATCAGTTCAGTTTTCAACAATAAATTGTGCCATTCTTAATTGTCAGTCCATTTTATGTTTAAGCAAACGTGTTGAGATGTTGAGTTTAATTGATAATCACAAATTTAACGTTGTTATTTTGAGTGAGACCTGGTTGGGGCCCGATGTGGTCGATGCAGAGATTTTCCCCCGACATTTCCATACCTTTCGACGAGACAGGCCCGGACCCAAGCGCGGGGGTGGCGTAATGATCGCAATTCACGAAAACATCATCAGCCACCATGCAGATGCATTTTTGGATCAAACTAGCACTTTGGAAATTGTTTGGTGCTCCTTAAAAATCCATAAAAATTTTGAAATCTTTTTGGCCGGTGTATATTTACCCCCAAATTTGCCAGCAGGCGACCAAGTGTTAAACGATTTATATGACTCTATCGGGGTTCATGCTTCCCTTGGTCATAAGATTCTCGTTTGCGGTGATGTAAATTCCCCCAACTTTTTTGCTTCGAAAGTGAACGAACACTTCCCAAATCATTTTAACGTTTTGGCCTTTAATAACAATGACAAGTGCCTCGAAAACATAGTAAACACTTTCAATTTTGACCAATTAGTATTAAAGCCCACAAGGATTACTCCATTTTCCAGCACCATTTTAGATGTTGTCCTGACTAATTTTGAATGGCCCACCCGTGTGATCAAAGTTCTCCCAGGCATATCCGACCATGAGATGGTCACCCTGTCCTTTCCGGTTGTCGATTCTTCAGCCTCCAAAAAAGTCGTGAAAAAATTTATAGACTATGCCGCTGTAGACTGGCCTCTGCTAAACAAAATGCTGCTCTCAAATCCACTGTTTTCAAATGATTTCATTAAAAATAGACCAATTAATGACACCTGGTTAACAATTAAAAACACTTTGACAGTGTTTTTGAATATGATTCCAAGTAAAAAGGCCAGAGTCAGTCAGAAATACCCCTGGGTTACCCGAAAACTGAATAAACTCCTTCAGAAGAAGAGACGCGCTCATTCCAAATTCAAACGCAGTGGTTTATCATCCGACGGTGCCTCATATCACCACCTTAGAACTGAATGTTCAGATCTTAATTCTACATTGTTTCACTCTTTCATCAACTCCACCCTTGATGACAATCATTGTCGTAAGTTTTGGAAGTATCTAAAATCCCTTAAGGATTGCAGTGGAATTCCTCCGCTAGTTTCCCCAAATGGAAACTTGACAACTGAGAGCAGCGAAATCGCAGAAGTTCTGAATTGCTATTTCTCGAGTGTTTTTTCTCCCGCCGGAATCGGCTCTTCCGTACCCCAACTTGCCACCCTAAATAATAACCCTCCACCCGAGGTTAAATCTGCTGGCATAAGGAAACTTCTTTTAAAGATTAATCCCAAAAAAGCCATGGGCCCTGATGGTCTACCGGGTCGCTTACTGAAGGAGCTTACTCCAGCCTTGAGTACCGTATTGACATCTTTCTTTTCCAAAATTTTGTCCGAAGGGGAGTTGCCCTCAGACTGGAAAAAGGCTCTTGTCGTCCCGATTAAGAAAAAAGATCAACCACCAAATCGACCAGAAAGTTATCGGCCAATTTCACTTACCTGCATTTGTTCCAAAGTTTTTGAGCAACTTTTGGCGTCTTTTATCAGAAATTTCCTGACAGAAAACAATGTCCTTCATCCAAATCAGTTTGGTTTCAGAGACAAAATGTCATGCGAAACTCAGGTTTTGCTGCTGGTGGATGATATTGCCAAAGATCTCGACAACAACATTCCAACTCATGCTATATTTTTAGATTTTAAGAAAGCTTTTGACCTCGTTCCTCATGACAAACTGATTCTGAAAATGCAAATGCTGGGTTTCCCAAATTTCATCCTTCATTTGATAAGAAGTTTTCTGGAAAATCGCACCCAAGTGGTCTCTGTCGATAGTGCAATCTCATCTGAATCACCTGTTACTTCTGGCGTGCCACAAGGGAGTGTTCTCGGCCCGCTGTTGTTTCTGATTTACATAAACGACATCTCAAGTGACCTCTGCTCTAGTATACGACTGTTCGCTGATGATGTTGTCATTTATCGAGCCGTAATTTCCCCTCACGACACTCGTCTTCTGCAGTCGGACCTCAACCAGGTTTCCTCTTGGTGCGACGCCTGGGGAATGCAAATTAACATTTCCAAAACAAAAACGATGTCCTTTTCCAAACGCGTCAGAATTCCCGTTACCCATGCAATTTACACAATCAATGATCTGCCTATTGAGAATGTCAGGGTTTTTAAATATCTTGGCGTTTTCATTTCCCAAGACCTTTCATGGAGAGATCACATTAGCTTCACCTGCGCCAAGGCAAAAAAGACCCTTGGTTTTGTTCTAAGAAACATGCGTTATTCTTCCAAAGAAGCCAAGCTTAAAGCATATTTATCCCTCGTATTGCCTGTAATTGAGTACGCTAGCGCCATTTGGGACCCTGCCTCACAGGAAGATACATCAAAAGTTGAAATGGTTCAAAGAAGAGCTGTTCGCATGATTACCGGTTCATATGCCCGTGAAGCTAGTGTGACCGCCCTACTGAGAGATCTTGGGTTGTCTTCTTTGTCCAGTAGGCGCAAAATGCACAGACTTCAGTTATTTAGCAGCATTATAACCAACTCCCTTAATTTTACTATGCCTCCTCCTTATTTCAAGAAGCCAAAGCAGCGCAGAACAGACAATGGTCTTGCTTTCAATGCTCCAATCTGCAAGTCAAACCGTTATTTTAACTCTTTCTTCCCTCGCACCATCAGGGATTGGAATTGTCTACCGGAAACATCCCTTCTTATTTCGCGTGCAATGGCTTCCCTGGGCGTCGCATCAGTTACGTGACCGTTGACCTTCTTTGTTTTAAAGTTGTTGTCTTTCTTTTAATCATCTGACTCAGAATTGTATTCTTCGTCCTGCCACCAAATCTTTCGTGGCAGTATTGTTTTTTAATAATAATAAATAATAATAAATAAATAAAAGTTGGTATAGCATTTGTAAACTCGTGTCCGGTTGGTGGGTCAGAAGTCAGGTCTGTGTACGGTGAGTTCGGTAACGACGCGTCACACTGCAAAAAACATGGGCGCCCACGAAAAGTGGACACAGTGGAAGGAACTGACAGTTGACACGAGCAAAAACTCCAGTTGAAAAGCCATAGACATGCCCGTAAACGAACAGAAAAAGTCAAGTCATACGGGTAAATTCGCCGGAAACCTTTCCTGAATGGGTGAGCAATACGACCCAAATCAGTCGAGTTGAATACCGATAATGTGAGCGTGTGTCGACAAAATCGATGGGGACTCCTCTTGGACGCAAAAAGACATGACCGTCTCGAGGTCGCTTGCCCGATCAGTCCCAAATTCAATGTTCAAAATTGCATCGTCCAAACTGACAAAATGAACTGGGTTATTCCAACATGTTTACAAAATAACTTTCTAGAAATATTTCCCCGTGGGAATCTCTTGGTAAAAATGTTAATTTATTCTTTGGTATAAATGTGTGTTATTTAGTATCTTTCGTGGATAACTTTGTTTTATTTGGTCTCTTTGTTTAGTAGCGTACCCCTCCGGCACGAGGTACAGGATGAGGCATATGTCCTCGACTAAATACGCTCAGGTTCTCAGAATAAAATTTCTTCGGTAACAATATTTGTACTACTTGTACTTGTACTGAGTACAAGCGGCTACTCTTCCCATATCATTCATTGATATTCGAAAGGCTTTTGACCTTATTCCTCATAACTTATTACTCTTCAAATTATCCCGCCTAAACATACCTATACCTATCATTTCCTTTCTCGAGAGTTTTCTCAGAAATCCCTCTTTCAAGATTTCTATGGAAGGAGTCATAACTGCTTCTTGCTATGAAATCTGTACAGGTGCTCCGCAAGGCAGTGTTCTGTGGCCGCTGTTTGCCTCCTTTTCAAATCGATTATATTTCAGGTGTTATAGCCTCCAAATTCCGATTTGTTTGCTGACGACTTTGTAGTCTACGCGCTTCAGTGCCACGTGCAAATAATGTGCTGTGTTCCATCCAGGAATGGGCAGATGAGTGGGGGATGGAACAAAGAAGTTTCATAAAATACTCGAAGTAACATAGCGCCATCTCTCTGCAGCCCGAAATGGTTCCACCTTGTGTTTCCTTTTTCTCCCGCAAATGCGCCACCACGTTGGCAAAAGAATGGGAAATGCAGGGAAATGGACGCAGTGTGAGATGCAAAACGCGCATTCCGTTTTCCTTTTTGACGATTTTTGTTTTTGTTTTTGGGTGGAATGCGTGGAATGCGCTTCCCACTAGGCTCCAGGATGTGCCTAAAACCACACTGACTTTTCTACTGGGCAAAAAGTCAGTTTAAAGAAAGAATAAACGATAACGCTTGCCGAGTCAAATGCAAGCGTTATCGTTGCCTTGTCCCGCCTAGACCCCGTCATGGGCGGGACAAGACCCCCGCCCAGACGGGGGTCTTGTCGCGATGTTCACCAATAAACGGGGTCTGGGGCAGAACCCCAACGGGGTTCCAAGGGTCAGAGCCCCCGGTGGGGGGTTTGGGGGCGAAGACCCCAACAAGTTGATAAAATTTTAAAAAACCAAGGTTCATTTTGGGGTAAAATTGGTGTTCCAGCCCACCAGGGCAAGCCAAAAGCACATTGATGCCAGGGAGAAAAAAGTGAGCCGCGGCGAGGCATTTCTCGACTGTGAGACCGATGCCCTCCGCACTTCAGACTGTATAGCGGTGGGCATGGTGTCGCATGCATGGGCCAATGCGGACGAGCCCCCAGCGGAATTCCATGGAGTGGAGCCCTGGCAGCAGATCGGAAGGACGGAGTTCTTCACAGCATGCATTTTGTGGAATTTTGGATCAATTTGGCATTTT
>JASGXE010009615.1:0-17006 GCA_030068105.1 Sinentomon sp. SZTP_YWyxl
ACACGGACAAACGTCCACACGGAAAAACAGCCACACGGATTTTTGTCCACAGAAGCCAGCACCGAACCGGAAAAACGTCCACACGGACAAACAGCCACACGGACAAACGTCCACACGGAAAAACGTCCACACTTTTTGGACAATTTTCTGTGTGGACGTTTGTCCGTGTGGACGTTTGTCCATCGCCCCAGCGGACGAAAATTCTGGTTAACTTCTCTCGGACTCGATGATTTGGGAGAAGTTAACCAGAATTTTCGTCCGCTCACACTCGCAGCACTCAATCAACACTTTTCCAAACTCTTTCAATCTGTAAAGTCTGGAGGCCAATCGCAAATGCGATTGGTGTGCGGCGGGCTTAATCATCATTCGCCGCCGGATCACCAACTAAATGATAGCCGTAATTTTTATTGCCTGGCTAAAGCATGACAAAGTTTCAATTCCCTTAATTTTTTGCAAGCTATCTTGGCTGAACATTCCAGAAAATCTCTTTTTATGGCCTCTAATTTTATTTCTGATAGGCAGTTCCAGGTCCCTGTTTGCAACGATCTGTCAGAGGCCCTACCACTAATAAGTGGTATGCCTCAAGGCTCAGTGTGTAGCCCTCTCCTTTTTCTCGTTTATATCAATGACACAACTGATATCTCCGATATCAGATTGTTTGCCGATGATATTGTCCTCTACAATGTTATCACTCCAGATGATTTCAAAGCTCTCCAGGCCGATCTTGACAAATTCGTGAGGTGGTGTGATGATAATCACATGAGCATCAATGTCGCAAGGACATCCATAATGTTATTTTCTTCATCCACACATCCCTCAATCTCTGATTATTTTATTGGTTCCTCTGTGTTGTCACGTCCAGGTGATGTTAAATACCTTATGGTGGCTTGGTGTCCATTTCAACTCTGCCCTCAACAGGGACCCCATATAACTCAAATCTCCCACCCCTCCAGAAAGGTTAAGGAATACTTTACTTCTCAATGGTCTGTTCTATTTTAGAATATTCCACAACGACCTGGTACCCTCATCTTCGCTGCAACATTGATGCACTTGAGGCTGTCCAGCGCAGGGCGGTGAGGTTTGTTTCTGGGGATTTCTCCTCTCAATCCAGTGTGACACTGCTCAGGGAAGAACTGGGCTGGGAATCTCTTGCTATGATGAGAAGAAGGCTGAGAGGTATTTCCTTTTTCGAAAATGTATCACTGACGAGGAAGGTTGGGCAGGACGCCGTTGGACCCTGGTCAAAAATACCGGGTCTACGAGGGCCAGTGACCTCATCTCATTTGTCCCACCTTCCCTTCAAAAAAAAAATGTCGCTTTTAGTTCTCTTTCCTAAACAAACACGTGTTCCTCTGGAGAAAGCTTGGTATTTCCCATGACATGATGAACCTATCAGAGGCCAGTTTTTTTCTGTCATAAGGCCTAATCGAAGTTCATTGCCCTAGTCACTTAGTAGGACCGTGCCCCCATTTTTCGTTTGTTTTTAGGAGATATTATTGACTAATTGTTCCTTTTTCTCTCTCTCCCTCTTTATTTTCATGCATTCGAGGTTCCTTTTAAATAAAATTGTGTGATCATTTTTATGTAATTTTGTTTGTGATCTGTCGTGGTATCTCTGTGCCTGATGAAGCCAAAATGTTCACCATCCGGATCGTGCCTTGGGTGCTGGAATCTTCACATCAGCTGACCTGGTTCGTTTTTCTTTTATGATTGTTCTTTTATTTTATCCGACCACATTTCTGACAACACCCTCCATGGGTTTCGAAAAAAGCACTGCATATCTTTCTGCACGGATGGTTTGAGTTTGAAACCATGTTTCTTTTTGAAAATTTCCTGCTGCGCCGGCGGCAAATCACATGCTGCCTTTTGCTCAATCATATGTCAAATACTGAGCAAAACGCTTTAAACAGGTAGTGGTTCAACTTAACGGCGGAAGCATTGCTGCAGATGAGGCCAAATTTCTGCCGGAATTTAGTTCATGCGATCCTCTGCGAGATGGCACTAGTTTCGGTTCTTGGGCCAGATCGGAACAATGCGAGTGTGCCGGAACGCTGTGCACTGGCAACGGTAAAGGTGCAGTTCCATTATGTCATTTTGACGTCACTTTTGACGTCCCCTTGTCATTAAATAGCAGGGTGTTATCAATTTTAGCTGTCACAAGAATGGAAACAAATGGGAGCCTTTTTCGTCGTCATTTTACTTCGATGACACAGTGACAAGCTCAGACCCTGCGTCTTTGATAAGCGCCACTATGATGCAGCGAAAATAGCATTATGAGACTGTTGAGCACGACATACCGTTGTTCAAGGATAATACACTGGGCCTGCAAACTTTTAGGCAGCCAGTTATATAATGACAAAGATGCGTAAAAAATGACGTCAAAAATGACATAATGGAACTGCACCTTAAGGTGCAGTTCCATTATGTCATTTTTGACGTCATTTTTGACGCATCTTTGTCATCAAATGACTGGCTGTCTCATAAAGGTGCAGTTCCATTATGTCATTTTTGACGTCATTTTTGACGCATCTTTGTCATCATATGACTGGCTGCCTCATAAGTTTACAGGCCCAGTGCATTATCCTTGAACAGAGGTATGTTGTGCGCAAACGTCTCATTATGTTTCGGTTCCATTGTGTCACTTTACACGTGTCATTTTTGACGAGTCATCAGATGAATTCATAAATGACATGATGGAATCGCGTTATGACGCCTTTTGTTCAAAAAGTGACGCGATGACAAGGTCTTGTCATCGCGTCACTTTTTGACCAAAAGGCGTCATAACGCGGTTCCATCAAGTAATTTATGAATTCCGGACCGGTGATAGGGATAGAATGGACAGAGGCAGAATGGGACTGAGGCAGAATGGGACAGATGCAGAATGGGACAGAGGCAGAATGAGACTGAGGCAGAATGGGACAGAGGCAGAATGGGACTGAGGCAGAATGGGTTTGAGGCAGAATGAGACTGAGGCAGAATGGGACAGAGGCAGAATGGGACTGAGGCAGAATGGACTGAGGCAGAATGAGATTGAGGCAGAATGGGACTGAGGCAGAATGGGACTGAGGGTGACTGAGGCAGAATGGGACAGAGGCAGAATGAGACTGAGGCAGAATGGGACAGAGGCAGAATGGAACTGAGGCAGAATGGGACAGAGGCAGAATGGGACTGCGGCAAAAGTGGACAGAGGCCGACAAAAAATTCTGCCTCAGTCCCATTCTGCCTCAGTCCGTTCTATCCCAGTCCCCCGACCCATGAATTCATCTGATGACTCGTCACAAATGACACGTCAAAAGTGACATAATGGAACCGCAACTTAATGCAAGTATAATGCATCACTGGGCCTGTAAACTTATGAGGCAGCCAGTCATTTGATGACAAAGATGCGTCAAAAATGACGTCAAAAATGACATAATGGAACCGCACCTTAAGTTTACAGGCCCAGTGCATTATCATTGAACAGAGCTATGTCGCGCGCAAACGTCTCATTAAGTTGCGGTTCCACATTATGTCACTTTTGACGCGTCATTTGTGACGAGTCATTAGATGAGTTCATAAATGACATGATGGAATCGCGTTATGACGCCTTTTGGTCAAAAAGTGACGCGATGACAAGACCTTGTCATCACGTCACTTTTTGACCAAAAGGCGTCATAAGGCGGTTCCAGCAAGTTATTTATGAATTCGGGACCGGTGTCAGGGATAGAATGGACTGAGGTAGAATGGGACTGAAGCAGAATGGGACTGAGGCAGAATTGGACTGAGGCAGAATGGGATAGAGGCAGAATGGGACAGAGGCAGAATGGGACTGACGCAGAATGGGACTGAGGCAGAATGGGACAGAGGCCGACAAAAAATTCTGCCTCAGTCCGATTCTACCTCAGTCCGTTCTATCCCAGTCCCCCGACCCATGAATTCATCTGATGATTCGTCACAAATTACACGTCAAAAGTGACATAATGGACCCGCATCTTAATGAGACGTTTGCGCGCGACATAGCTCTGTTCAATGATAATGCACTGGGCCTGTAAACTTCTGAGGCAGTCAGTCATTTGATGACAAAGATGCGTCAAAAATGACGTCAAAAATGACATAATGGAACTGCACCTTAAGTAAAATTTCTCATGAACCAAATGGCGGATTTTGATGTTTCTTGTGGTGATAGAAAGCTGAAAGATAGGCGATTCCTCATGTGCATAAAAATCTCAAAATTTTCGTGAATAAAACTTCATAATCACGCCGGTAATGAAAGTGTTGGAAATAAAGATGCGATAAAATTTTGGGTCCCCACACATATTTTCAACAATTGCGCGAATGTTTCCGTTGTAACATGGTTAGGCCTACGGTCTGGGAAAAGTTTTAGATGAAGGTTTCAGCTATCCAAAAACACCAAAATCATTGCATTGGACATCATTTGCTGCTTTAGAAAGGCAGAACGCGACCCGGGCATTCTGTTCTTCGACATTCGAACACGCGCCATTGTGACAAACTCGCACATGCATGCTTGGTTCTGTGAATCACCGCAAGATGGCAGTCTTGGCGTTTCTTGGGCTGTTCAAAAACTGAGCGGACGACGAGTGATGGAGTTGAATCACTACCTGTTTAAAGCGTTTTGTACTGAGTATTGTTTCGTGATTCGTGTGGCCATTGGCAAAAAATTATGCATGAACCGGGGATACCACGGCCATTGGCAAAAAAATTATTCATGAACCGGGGATACCACTGCCCAACGGCTTCAATGCCTGAGGCCCCCAACCAGTTGGTCATCAGACAAAGGTCAAGTTCCCAATCAGGCAGAGCAGACAAAGTTCGACTCAAGATTCTATGAGAAAATGCATGCCGAACACACCAAGGCTGAGGCTTCGTCTGCAACAGCAGTGGCTATGGACTCATCAGTTGATGACCACTGCTGTCTCACCAATACCTCAGCAAAAAAAACAAGCACAAATAACCTACCAACAATCCACGGGTTGGTGGTCCGGGTCATCAACTGAGCCACTGCTGCTGCGGACGAAACTTCAGCCTTGATGGGTTCATGTTCGGCATATCAGCGTGTGGCGGTAGTCCGCTTTTTCCAGCTTCATTCTGGGAGACTCCTTCTATTTTCCGGTCATAGGCCAAGAAATCATCACATGGAGCCATTATGTATGAAAGTGAAAAAAAAGTTTTGTGCGAGACCCGCGACTTCTTGGCGAGAACTCCAAAAGGGTGTCATGGCGGGTTCTCCCCGATATGCTGCCAGATTTTTCTACATTTCTAAAATGATCCCGCATCATGTCATCGGTCGCAAACGATCCTCCTATGTGTTCCTCCAATTGAAAATCAAAACTCAATTGCGAAGATCACTGCTGTTATGTCCAGACATGGAATGTATTTTTGACCAATATCCGAACGCACTGCGTATTTTTGCTTTTATCAAGGGCGTGCGTTGCTCATAAAACACATTCTTCAATGTTTTATGGTAGGTATTTCAGCCTGTCCATGACATTGGGTCAGGAGCTGAAATTGGGAACAAGGGCATGCACGATTCACATCCTGCACCCAAGTGGAAGCGCTAAACCGGTGCCCAAAATGAGTTTTCAACCGTTGAAGGAAACCTTTGAGAAACATTGTTGCAGAGGAGAAAAGACTAAAAATGCCATTTTCGTCTGTGGTGCAATAAATTTGCCCGGCAGTAATCAAACTCAAATGTATAATTACCTGACATTTACCTGCTTTTGCCTGTGAATGGGGATCGAAAAGGGCAACTCATTGTTCCCGAAAAGGGGGGATGGCCGACCTTCCGCGTTAAATTGAAAACCACTTAAATCATTCGTTGAAATTTCCTGGGCACATGGGAGGTCATGAAAAGATGTGTCTGACAAAAAATATGAGGGGAAATTGATTGGTTTTTCCACAATGGTCATCAAGGTCGCCGGTAACGCTGAAGAACACACGCGCTACAACTCTTCGTTGAATTTGATGAAAATTTGCATAAAGGGTACAAAAGCTGAAAAAAGTTATGAAGCCAGTTTTGTGACTAGTCCTGCTCCCAGTTTTGATCTTTGCGCGACAAGAATTTCAAAGAATGACCCAGTGTCTGCAATCCAAAACAGGTACAAATTGCAAATCTGGTGTCATAAAAGTGATTAGGACACTTTTTCGTCCGGCAACCTTTGATTCTGAGATCTTGGTTGTCCAACCGCTTTTATCGGTGACCATTTGAACGGCAGCCTTTTTGATCGGTGAGCTTTTTATTGGCGAGCTGCCGATCGACAACATTTTAAATTTCAACATGAACCCAATTTTGCATGCCTGGTGTCAGAAGTGGATCCACTTTCTAAATAGTTTCCTTGTCTGAAAAAAATGCAGCATTCCGTTTCCTTCCGTGGATGCCTTCGAAGCCGCAGGAGTCAAAGCAGAGAGATCAAAGGGGAAACAAAATCTCTCTGTGGCCTTCGCTAAAAACGGAATCAGGGTAATCTGAATCTGAATCTGATACGTCGTCTTCACTGCTGGTGGAGTGGAAGGTGCCAAATCCTTTCGAATGGCAACGGAATAGAAAGGAGGGCAAAGGGCGCACTTTATTTAAGGAAAAATACAGCAAAATGCCAAGGACGGGACGGAAGCCAATTTGCTTCCTAATCGCATTCAACATCTGTGTACAGGATGTCCGAAAAGCAAGAGTACGTTGCTAAATCTGATGCCTTGATATCAGCACGTTTCCGTGCAAAAGCGGATCGGGGGCTGGGGCAGAACGGACGTAGGCAGAAGTGGACTGAGGCAGAATTGGACAAAGGAGGGAGTTTTGGAGGGAATTTTTGCATGGATGTGGTAGCTAACACCTGTCCCAACTTAACTTAACCTAACCTGACCTAACCTAACCCGGAGAAATTAAAAAAATCAGCCTCCAAAAATGCAAAAATTCTGCCACACTCCACTTATGCCTCAGGTCGTTCTGCCCCAGTTGCCGGTCTCGCCGCAAAAACTGCAGACGTTCTTTCTCTGCAGTATGCGAAGCTAAAAATTGCGAGTTTCTCTCGCCAATTCGCCCCAAAATCGTGTTTTCGTTGGTTTTGATTTTTTTTATAATTCAAACCCCAATTCAATGTTTAGCCTTGACGAAATTAATGTAGCCATGCATAATGCATAATGTATAAAATGCTATTATTGACATTTTTGGAAAAAAAACTCCACGCTGCAGAACAAAAGATCCTCTTTTCTAACCGAAGTAGAGATCTGACTCCACCGGAAAAAGTGTGGCTATCTGGCGCTTTAATTTCTACCGCTTGCATATAAGAGTAACAAAAAGAAAAAAAGTTTCGAAGGCAAAGTAAATTCGAGTTGGTGCGTAACGAATATACCCGCACTTGTATGTTGTCTATCAGATTTTTATGTTTTTGGAAATGCCTAGTTTAACATGAAGGTATTGGCTGAATTTTAAGAAGGCGCAGATTTCATCTCATGTTCTATAGGCGCAGCATTTCGACCTGAAGTAAAAGTGGCCGAAAAGGATTTTATATCTTGTTCCATTTGAAGATAACTGAGAATGCTTCATATTTTTCTATTCAAGCATGCGGAGAAATTTTGATTTCTGCGGTGAATCCACTGTTTTCGAGAGGATTTTAATTGTGGAACTTCTGGGTGTCCTCCACTAACCACACGCGTATACGGAGCCATTCTGAATACGCGGGCCATAGGCGAGTTTTTCAGACTTTTGAAAGCACGGCGCAATGTAATTCCCCATTTCTCATGCGCCGCAAAACACATTACATGAAGGAATGCATTTAACAGCGCTTACTAGATGGGGAATAACATTGCCCCGTGCTTCAAAAGTCTGACAAAAATCTCCTATGGCCCGCGTATTTTGAATGTCTGAGTATTATACATATTATACAAAGCATTCACAGTTTCGGCCGCATTCGGTTCACATTTCCACTCACAACCAGCTTCAAAGGAGTATGTGTTGGGCAGGTAGAAACTCAATTTCCCCAACACAAATCTCTCCATTGAATTGACTATCAAGTTAAAGCTAGTTTTAAGTGTGACTGACAACGGGGAATGCGTCCGTCTTCTTTATATCAAGTGGAATACGGTGAAGGGTGTATTCTGTTTGGGGACAGTTGGATCCAGTGACGGTGAAGCAACGAGTTTCGTTCCAGTTTGACAAGCATTTTGGGATACACGAATACCTTCATGAGTTTAAAGAGAATTTGTGAGACCTAAAAGAGTTTTAGTCACGTTATTCAGAGAGATGATGACGCAACGGATCCCCAGCGATTCGCTTGCCCGTCCCGGACGTGCTTTTGCCTCGCCCTGGTGGGAAATTTGGCCTCTGGCACACCAATATTGCTCTAAATGGACCCAAATATTTCAAAATTTCTTCAGCTTCTAGGGGTCTCTGTCCCAGACCCCTATCCCTGGTAACCTCACAGGGGACTTTGCCCCACCCACGTCTTGGCTTTGCACAGATCCTTCACTGTAGAATGCCTGCCCCAGGGGATCAAATCAAAATCATGGTTGCGTCAGAATAGGGGTACCCGCGGAGGGTTCAAAGTTGCACGGCCATTTCAGTGTGCGGGGATCCAGGAGATGCAATATCACGCGGCAGCGTTTGAGTGAGGGTTACCGGTAGGTTCAAAATCACATGGCCGCGTCAGAGTGAGGGTACAGTCAGGGGATTCAGAATCACACAGCCGCGTTTCAGATCGAGGTTCGATGGAGTTCAAAATCATATGGCCGTTTCTGAATGAGGGTCCGCGGGATTCGAAATCACACGGACGCGTCAGAACGAGGGGGATCCTAAATTAAAGAGATCCATTTTACATAACCCAAAATCGCGTCAAATTGAACTTTTTCATTTCTGACGCGGAATCGAAATTGCATGCAACACAAGAATTATGAGCCAATCATTTAATTTTGAGTCCCACTCATTCTGATGTAGCCGGGTGATTTCGAATCCTCGATCACCCTCATTCAGGCCGTCGTGTGATTTTGAACTCCCTATCCGCGTTGCAAGGCGTCAGAAGTGGCAAGTTTGCTGCCTGAAGAAGAGCTCCAGTCTTCTGCTTGCCACGAAACCATTTTCGCCTTGATGTTGCGTGATCACAGATACGAATATCTTGGGTCGGATCACATGTCGAAAGAACTCACTACCGCCGCCGCTACAGCTGCCACCGCCGCCACCGCCGCCACCGCCACCGCCGCCGCCACCGCCACCGCCGCCACCGCCGCCACCGCCGCGGCCGCCACCGCCGCCATCGCCACCGCCGCCACCGCCACCGCCACCGCCGCCACCGCCACCGCCTCATGCCACCTCTGCCGCCGCGTGATTGGTCGCCTCCGCCGCCACTCGATAGGCCGACTCCTTGTGGCGCAGGCCGACTCCATCCGCGAGACGGCGGAGGCGGCCTATTTTGAGCAGTAGGCGGAGGCGGCCTTTCATGCGGAGTCGGCGGAGGCGGCGGTAGTGAGTGCTTTTGAAGTGTAACCATATCTTGTGATAAGTGCGATGATGGCAAATTTACAGGAGACCCTGTGTGAAAATTCTCTCCTTAAAGCTGCCTAGGAACCTACGTTCTCCATCCTGCACGACTGTGGATGCATGTAAGGGTACATCGCTTCTGACGCAAACGCCGTTCCTCTAGATTGGCGGAGAATTTTCGAGCGAGGGTTGCCAGGCATGAGCTTGTGACAGCCTCTTTAAGTGCGTCTATGGTACGGGTTGCTATCTGAAAAAACTAGAGAGATTTTGAAAACAACTATGGCAGCTGTCTGTGGATGTGTGTGTTTGCAGGAAAATATAGTAAAAGCAAAATCGATAACAAGGAAATCTATATTTAGGCGTGAATAGGTAGTAGTCAACATCGAACCGGAAAAGTTAGCGCACGGAAAAACACGGAATAGTTAGTGCACGGGAAGCAATCGACACGTCTTGTCTGAAACTGGACTGCACTGGCAATGTGCTGTTGCAAGACATGTTGGTCAGTAGTTCCCCAGACATTCGTTCGGGTTCAGGAACCAAGTGCGCAGTTGGAATTGACCCAAGGTCAGGAAAGACAACGGCTTTGACGTTCGGACCCGAAGTTAAGCCAGGTCTTGCTGAAGCGGTGAGACTGGGAAAGCAGCGGAACTTGCTGCCAGTCAAAGTGATGATGTCTCTTCTTTTTCCTTTCTTGGAGTTGATCTCTGAGTGGTTGATCCAACCAGTAGAAACTCTTCCTACCATATCGTTTAATAAAAGTAAGTCTAGTTTACTTTATATCTATCACAGATTTGGAATGCACAAACTTTTTGTAACACTCCATGGGCTCCAAATCTTTCGTGTGTTCCAAATCTGTGACACCAAAATCGGAATCGGTTTGGTGATGGAATCGGTTTGGTGATTGCATCGGTTTGGTGCTGGCATTGGTATGGTTCTGTGTATCATTTGGCCCTTAAAACAAGAATGGGAGCTTTCCTTTTATCTCAGCACAGTCAGGAATTTGAGTTTGAAATCAGAAATACTCATCTCATATTTTTCTGCTCATGCATAATAATTGCCTGATTGTTGTCTCAGGAACCGATCTGCGGAACGTGAGCAGTTTCCGTCCAATCTCAGGCTTTTTTTTTGTTTGGTCCATGGGAGAATTGGGACAGACACGGATGAGAATTGGGTTGCATGGATATTGAAATATGCAGGGTAACTAAAAAGAAAAAATGTGTCTCGGTGAACTACGCGGACGTGATGAGAGTTGCAGGTAATTGGAAAAATGCAAGCCACGACAGCTTAAGTCAAACCGATTGGGCACTGATAACTTCTGTGGGGTAACAACAACAACAACAGAATTTGGACAACACAGAAGCTCAACTCTGTCTTGGTCCAACCGGTCCTTTCATTCTGCTCCCAAGTGTGCTCAGAGTGAATTCAGAATTCTTTCAACAATGAAAACTCGGTCGAAAACTTCATTCTCGGCATAGAAATTAAATTTTTTTCTGAGCATTTAAATGGAAGAGTGTGAAGCATTCTCAGTTTATTCCTTCAAATGGAACAAGGTGTAGTCGCAAACTTGGACTGAACAAGTTTTGCTATGTCGGTATTCGAGAAGGACCCATTCAGCGGACACCAGCTTGTGCGACCTTGACACGCAAGCGCCAGTGTCAGAATATACCTATCAAAACATGTATACGGAGCCATTCTGAATACCCGGGCCATATGGCGATTTTTTTCAGACTTTTGAAGCACGGGGCAATATGATTCCTCATTTCTCATGCGCCGGAAAACACATTACATGAAGGAATGCATTTAACAGCGCTTACCAGATGGGGAATAACATTGCCCCGTGCTTCAAAAGTCTGACAAAAATCTTCTGTGGCCCGCGTATCTTGAATGTCTGAGGATTCTTGCATGGGTTCCCCAGTCTCAAGTTTGAACGTGCGTCTCATTTTTTGTTTTCAGCCGCCTGGCTTACGGCCATCGACGGTTTCGGCGAATTGATGGTGTGCGAAACTGACGACGACTGTTTCCGATTTCGAAGAACTGAATGCATCAAAAACGTCTGCATTTGTCCGAAGAACAGCTACGCTTTTGGGCCGTCAATATGCCGATCAGGTAAAAGAAGACACACATCCAATTGTTAACGCCAACACATGCAGGGTCACTAAACACAATGCAGAAATCATGTGGGAACCACCCCAAACCCTACTCTGAGGGCAAGGTGTAAATCGACGACATATTCGTAATGTCGCCTTTTCACTGTTTGCCGTATGCTGTTAATGTTGTTAGATTATACAGGATGTTTCTGAAATAGCTGGCCATAGTTCGTTTTCCGCATCGTGGTGACATTCTGAACAAAAATGTAGAGTGACTTTTTGTCGTCCGATGACTTCTGGGGGTGCTCACCGATACAAAATATGGGACCACACACTGCAATTCACGACATCACATTGAGGTCACTTAAAAGGACATGGAAAACAAATTGCTAAACAAACATTACGCGCAAGGATGGCAGAGAATGCATTATCTGCCTCTCAGAACGCATTCTCTACCTCCCTGCACGTGTTGTTTAGCATTTGATTTGTTCTGCAATTTGTTTTATAGTGCTCTTTAGTGACCTCAATGCGATGTCATGAATTGCAGTGTATGGTCCCATGTTTTTTCGGTGAGTACCCTCAGGACACCCTCAGGACCCCCAGAAGTCATCGGGCGACAAAAAGTCACTACATTTTTTGTTCAGAATGGCACCACCAACGTGATTCTAATACTTATAAGTGCCGTAACTCTCATTGCCCATCCCCGCCCACCGAGCGCCAATTTTCGCTCTTTTCCTTTCTCTGCCGTCGCGTCAAGAGGCCGGTTTTCCTGGCTCTGGTTGATTTGTGCGTCGCTGTGCATCGGCAACGAACTGTTTAATTTCTCTGGAACCAAATGACGGATTTTGATGAAATCTTTTGTGTTGGAAAGCTGAAAATTAGACCTTTTCAGGACTATAAAATTATCCCGAACTTTTCACAAGCAAAACTTGACAGTCATGCGGGGAAAAAATATGTTCAAATTTTGATAAGATAAAATTTTGCGTTCTTGCTGAATAGGTACTTTCAATGATTGCGCGATTTTTTCCGTTATAACATGGTTTTGACCTGCGGAAGAGTTGTAGAAGAAGCCCTCAGCTATCCACAGACACCAAAATCATTGCATTTGAACACCATTTGACTCTTTTTTTTTTAAGAAAGAACGCGACGCGGAAGAATTCATTTTATTTTCTGCACAAAAATAAGCGGGGATGAGGCCGCGTCTCCCTTGGAGGCCGCGATTTTTCCCGTGGTAACATGGTTTCGAGCTGTGGAAGAGTTATAGAGGAAGCTTTCAGCTTTCCAAAAATACCAAAATCATTGAATTAGAACATCATTTGATCATTTTATGGAGAAGAAACACGACAAGGAAGCATTTTTTGTTTTCGACGTAACGAAAAAATAATGCTTCAATGTCGCGTTTTTCATACATAAAATGATGATCAAATTCAATAATTTTGGTATTTTTGGAAAGCTGAAAGCTTCCTCTACAACTCTTCCGCAGGTCAAAACCGCAGGTCAAAACCATGTTACAGCGGAAAAAATCGCGCAATCTTTGAAAATGTGAGGCAGGAACCCGGATTTTTATCAATCTTAACTTGTAAACTTTTGTATATCTCCAATATTGGGAATGAGGGGAATGACCCTAGATAAGGGTGAAGGAGTCAGAAATCGGCGGGGAACAACCCTTAAATCGAAAGATCGACCCCGAAAACCCTGGGGGAACAACCCTTGGAATCGACCTAGCTCATTCCCCCAAGGAGCTAGGGGTCACCAAAAAGGGGAATGAGGGGAATGACCCTAGATAAGGGTGAAGGAGTCAGAAATCGGCGGGGAACAACCCTTAAATCGAAAGATCGACCCTGAAAACCCTGGGGGAACAACCCTTGGAATCGACCTAGCTCATTCCCCCAAGGAGCTAGGGGTCACCAAAAAGGGGAATGAGGGGAATGACCCTAGATAAGGGTGAAGGAGTCAGAAATCGGCGGGGAACAACCCTTAAATCGAAAGATCGACCCCGAAAACCCTGGGGGAACAACCCTTGGAATCGACCTAGCTCATTACCCCAAGGAGCTAGGGGTCACCAAAAAAGGGGAATGAGGGGAATGACCCTAGATAAGGGTGAAGGAGTCAGAAATCGGCGGGGAACAACCCTTAAATCGAAAGATCGACCCCGAAAACCCTGGGGAACAACCCTTGGAATCGACCTAGCTCATTCCCCCTAGGAGCTAGGGGTCACCAAAAAGGGGAATGAGGGGAATGACCCTAGATAAGGGTGAAGGAGTCAGAAATCGGCGGGGAACAACCCTTAAATCGAAAGATCGACCCCGAAAACCCTGGGGGAACAACCCTTGGAATCGACCTAGCTCATTCCCCCTAGGAGCTAGGGTCACCAAAAAGGGGAATGAGGGGAATGACCCTAGATAAGGGTGAAGGAGTCAGAAATCGGCGGGGAACAACCCTTAAATCGAAAGATCGACCCCGAAAACCCTGGGGGAACAACCCTTGGAATCGACCTAGCTCATTCCCCTAGGAGCTAGGGGTCACCAAAAAGGGGAATGAGGGGAATGACCCTAGATAAGGGTGAAGGAGTCAGAAATCGGCGGGGAACAACCCTTAAATCGAAAGATCGACCCCGAAAACCCTGGGGGAACAACCCTTGGAATCGACCTAGCTCATTCCCCCTAGGAGCTAGGGGTCACCAAAAAGGGGAATGAGGGGAATGACCCTAGATAAGGGTGAAGGAGTCAGAAATCGGCGGGGAACAACCCTTAAATCGAAAGATCGACCGCGAAAACCCAGGGGGAACAACCCTTGGAATCGACCTAGCTCATTCCCCCTAGGAGCTAGGGGTCACCAAAAAGGGGATGAGGGGAATGACCCTAGATAAGGGTGAAGGAGTGCGAAATCGGCGGGGAACGACCCTTAAATCGAAAGATCGACCCCGAAAACCCTAGGGGAACAACCCTTGGAATCGACCTAGCTCATTCCCCCTTGGAGCTAGAGGTCACCAAAAAGGGGAATGGGGGGAATGACCCTGGATAAGGGTGAAGGAGTCCAAAATCGGGGTGAACAACTCTTAAATCGAAAGATTCACCCAGAAATCCCCCACTTGAAGTTGGCCCCAGCCCCTCATCTGCAGGTTCAACGTCTCGAAAACGGTGGCGGCGCAAACGCTCAAAAACGGGCTGAAACCGGCGCTAACTCAGGACAACCTGCCTGCAAAATCCCAGGTCGATCAGACCATTTTGAAAAAATCGGGGGCCAACTTCACGCCCCCATATCCTAATGGGATGAGTTTTTCTGATTTCAAAGATCCAAGTCAAAAACTTTACAGGAGATCTCTTGATTTGGAATTCAACTGCAGGGATAAGCAAAAGAGATTACGAAAACCAATCCGGATAATCTGATATTCCCCCTGCGTACTTTGACATCAACTTTGTGTGCGCGGGTGTGTTCATGTTTTATCAACAACCTTTGTTTACAACATTTTCGGCACCTGAAGCCAAGTGCCTTTCCTGGGACCCTTCCATTGGCGGGGGGTCTTGTTGACTGCTTTTTCCCGTGGACACGGCTTTGAATTTTTATGGAATCTTCTTAAAAATTATTTTTTGTTTTTTTCGTTTACTTTTTTGCTTTTTTATTCCAGCTTCTTCCTTTTTGCATCACGGTCGGAACTTTAAGCAACGGTCTCAACATTTAAAACGTTTAATCACACGATTTCACCCCAAAAATCAACATTTCACCCCAAAGAAATTCGCCATCTGGACATGGTTGCCATGATTCATCAACACATCCACTGATCATGGGAGGATTTTTTTGTGTCAGAAATATCCGTCTCAAAATGAATGGGTTGCGGACATATCGGCCGCCGGACATCTGGCCGCCGGACATCAGACCAACGGACAACTGGCCGCCATGGACATCTGGCCGCCGGACATCAGACCAACGGACAACTGGCCGCCATGGACATCTGGTTGCCGGACATCTGGCCGCCGTGGATCCCCTGCCCCCGGGCGTTTGGTCGATACAAGCCAACATTTGGCCGCCCCAACATTTGGCCTGCACTTTGGCATTCCCATTTGGCGGCCGCGGCGGCCAAATGTTCACGGGCCTCCTGTCGTCGCGATATTTGGCAGTTAAGAACGTTAATAACGCAAGTCATAAGACGTTTGGCCTACACTTTGGCATTCCTCGTGTTGACACCTGCTTCCACGACATTTTGCCAAAATCTGCGTTGGCTGTGTCATTTCTCCATGGTGAACTCCATCTGAATTCTGATGTCATTTCCCATCTCGAACATTGCCACCAAAATCAAAGAATCCGCAGCTGTTTATGGGAGCTCTTTTTTGGTGTCGAGAAAACTATTATCATCTCATTTTTACAAGCCAGCAAGTGGCAACATTTGGCAGTCATTTCGGCTGCAGAGAGAAACAAGATGTCCTGCAAAAAGAAGTCCATTCAAGATATGCAAGATATTCAAGTCCTGCAAAAAGAAGTCCATTCAAGATATGACGCGCCATTTTTGCAAAAAAATAAAAAGGACTTGCAGTATATTTTCAATATTGTACTTATGGTTAGTCGTCTGGATTGGCATCAGTGGATTGCTATTTAAGCGACACCCGCTGCACACCATTTCGAAGATCATCGCAAATTTCGAAGATCATCGCATAAAAACTTTACGGTGGAAAAAGAACATCGCTCAATCACCTCAAAATGTTTCCTGATCTTGCAATTTTTTCGAACATTCGTAAGTTTCAAATGGAACAATTTTGGGTTACTTTCTTTTGTTTGGCCACGGATGCTCAGTCGGATTGAATCCTCACATTACAAGCAACAACTCAATAAAACTAAGAGAACAAAACTTAACAAATTTAATTCACAAATTTCTATAAACAATCGTTGGGGAAAAGTGTATTCAACACTGTGATAATGGGTGAAATCAAATCCTTTTAATGTTCAATTCAACTCTGAGAAGATTTGAACCCATGCCTCAGGTTCATTCCTCCTGTGCCCGCAGGTAGATTCACGATGATGCAAGAATCGAAGCAAATGATTAATAGACAATAGCTGGTGAAAGACACAACTTTCCTTTTTTGTGGTTCCAAGATAGGGTATGTTGATCAGCGATTCTCGTGTAGCTCTTGCTCTTCCTCCCAGCAAGCCTCATTCCAGTTCCACTCATGCCATCATCATGCAATCTTGTAATTATTTTCTTGGAAAGTTGTAGATCCCACCAAAAACTGAAAACAAAGGTAAAGGGAGCTCCAAATCAGGAAAACGGGATGAAATTCATTTTGGGATGAAAGCTTATTTGCAACATTATCATGCAAAACTTTCTTTTCCAAAGACATCACACGTGAAACTTATCGCCCCACATTGCACTTTTTCAACTCTTCAAGCTCTCTCAGCTTTCCCCCCAGCAAACCTCCTCTTCAAGACTGCAAAATGAAAAACATCACAGATGATCCCATCTA
>JASGXE010009616.1:0-16110 GCA_030068105.1 Sinentomon sp. SZTP_YWyxl
TGAGTCTGTTCTCACGTGTTCTTCTCATTCACATTTCGTATAGCGAATTGTAAGAGACAGGATCAGAATTGTAAGGCATTGGAATTAAAAGCGCCAGGTTCTGACAAAGCATGATAAAAGTGTCAGATTGCATCTTTGGTTTTGTAAAACAATATTTTTTTATATCTCAATGGTGCAGTGCAAAATCTGAACAATTGCACTTTTTGCGCATGATTTTTTCAGTTTTTTTTTTTCGATTGAAAGTAATTTTTGGGAATACTTGCCCATCCCACCAAAACAGCCAAATTTTGGTTGCGTCTGTGTTCTGTGTGGTATTGAAAACGTCATGCATTCCATTTGAAATGGATGAATCAATTGAATCCATGCTGATTAAAGAAGAGTTCCGATTGCCTCCGTCAAGCATTCTTTCGGTATCCATTAAATTCATGAAGAGTGTGGACAAAAGAATTGTCAAAGTTGTCATCCCCTTTTTCCTCAATCTTTCTTTCGCACTGAGCATGTCTAGCGTCGTCGAACGTTCTTGTATTTTCATGTTGCATCAAAATTTGGCTGAAAAAATGCTAGAAAAACAAAGTTCGCTTGGCTAACTCTTGAGAACAGATTCCATAAAAGTAAAAAAAAATAATGCTGAAATATCAGAAAAAGGCTGCTCTTTCGTAACAAGCTTCAATGCAAATTATTCATCGCCGATTTGGATATGCATTAGTCAAATGACATGTTTTGATTGGGCTGAAAGGAAGGTGTGGGTGCCATACATCTGTCAAGACCAGGGGGAAGTTAAGGAAAAAAGGGCTATCAATCAGCAGTTTACTTTTGACAACAAGAGTGGTTCACCTGACTTGACAGTTTTTTTTTCAATTGTTCATTGCTCGAACACTGCTGTTCCTTGTCGTGCCATGCGTTTTTTGATCATGCTTCCTTTGTGATCCGTTTTGAATCATTGCGCCTTTTTGATTTGCAACCCTTTGTCCCGTTTTTGGCCGACGGAAGTTCCAACTGTTTGCGCCACGGATTATTTCCGAAACCATTGTCAGGGGGTGCTTGGCTTAAATTCGAAAGTTGCTCATTTCCATTTTCTCTTCACTTTAGTTGTGGTCGCATTCTATCCCACCCCTTGGGTGACTGTTTTGAGGGTTGCTTTCTGTACCCCAGGGGTGGAAAGCTCAGAAGCACATTTTTTCAATGGCAATGTCTTTGTGCCTCGCAGGATGGGGTTGAGCTTAAAAGCTCTCAATGCCCATGTTGCGACTTTTTTGGGGGTGTCTGAAGGATGAAAGGGGTGATTGAAAATATCTTGGAAATTATTATGCATTGCACCATCATAGTTTAAATTCAAAAGTTGTTCGCCTGGAACTTCTTAATGTGTCAAATGCAGTTCCAATTGGTTTCACCCTCCGGGTTCCATTGTAGGTGTAGTTTTCTGCACCGAACGGTATCATCTCAAAAATGTTTTTGGGCCAGAATGAAGTATTAATTGCGACTACTGTAGTATTAAGAACAACAGATCCCTTCTGCGATCAAAAATGCTACAACATGGGTGCGGCAAGCTTCCAGGTTCACCGCCCATCCTGCGACACAGAAAGAAAATATTGCCATTGATAAATATTATGTTTCTGAGCTTTCTACCCCTCAGAGCGACCACAACTTATGCAAAGAGAATATGGAATCGAACTTTTCATTTTAAACTATTGGTTATGGAGATTTTACATGGCACAGAAAACAGTCGTAACTACGCTTGCCAAAAAGTGCACATGGGTTGCAAATCAAAAAGATATAATGGTTAAAAACGAACTAACTGCAAAGGGAGCATGATCGAAAACACCCATGGCACCACAATTACAGTAGCAGTATTTTCGAGCAATCAACGGATGAAAAAAAGCAACAAGTTGGGTGAATCAGTCTGCATGTTGGCAGATAATTGAAATTGTGATTCACTTTTATTTGATATTATAAAGTTAAGGTTTTGACAAAATGTAAAACCTTGGAAGGGAAGCCGGGAAGAAAGCGCAATGGTGCACAGAACATCATTGGTTAAGCTAGGGATCCAACTGTTCCATCCAGGTCAACCAGATCTGGGTCCAAGCAAACCGGCTGTATTGCACATAGTGATAAAAATGGTTCAGGTTTCCTGAGGCTATTTTGTGGAAAGTGATTCCAAGAACCAAAGATTTCCAGATCTCAAGAGGTTGGATCCCCACCATAATTCTTGGGATCTGGAAATCTTTGGTTCATGTATGTAACCACTTTCCTCATTGCTTATCATGCAAAAACTTGGAGTTGACCAGTGCTCAGTTTTGCCGGTGCCTTACCAGCATTTGCAGGTCCTCACTGCTCAAAGTGTCAGCACAAACTGACATGATCACATGAAACATCAGTTCTTTTACATGCAGGTTGGACCCTATCGACCTTGGGCTCAATCCGAATTGTTCAAAAAATGGCTCTCATTTTGGAATGGTTTGAGATATTGACATCTGGCTTTTGCATTGAATTCGTCAGAAAATTCTTCATAGGAGCACAATAAAGTTCGGAAATGTACATTTTTGGCCAAAATCTTCATTTTTGGGTTGGATCCCCCTTTAAAAGCGGTAGAGCCTTATTTGGCCCCTCCCACAAACCAAGGTTAGCAGCATCTCCAAGCATTTAAAAGGGAACAGCAGGACAGTTCTTGTCGATCTCTATGAAGGTGCAATGCTAGACGTGCTTTTGCGGAAAAGTACTTGGAGTCTTTTTTCACTGTTCCCTTCCTTGTTTCATCCAGAAACGGTCCAGTTATACCGTTTACATCTTTACAGATCCAGATCCAAAAAGGTCACATCCCTAGATCCAGCCAGTGTTGGACTGGTCGGATCTCCAGTAAAAACATGGACAAAGTCCAATGTGCAGGAAATGCTGGCCTAAGTTTACGTAGATGCAGACTGATGAATACACCAAACTGCCATCTGTAGATGCAGACATTAAATGTTATTGACTGAAGTTCAAAGTTTTGGATGTTAATTCTTGCCGTGGTGAAGAGGTCATGATGTTGAAAACCTGCATGAATTTTGGTTGAGCTCATGCATTTTCACCTGAAAACAACAAGGTTCAAATCAGAGATCATGATTATTGGAATTATTACTTGAAACAGCTGAAAACATCCTTGCATGATTTCAAGTGAAGAACTCAAATATCATGCACGGATGTGGGCAAGTTCTCTTTTGTTTCGAGAACAGTCAGACAATGGAACTCACTGCATCCAAGGGTTTTTGGAAATGGTAGGAACATCAGTGTGACAACTTTCAAACAAAACCTGGTTACTTGGCAGAATGAGCAGAGTAGGTAAAAAGTTTTGGTATCGCATCTCCATAAGTTGCCTGGATATCGGGCGAACGAAAGGCAAGGGTTGAGTTTAATTCCCATCTGATAGTTGTTCATTCACATTTCTCATTTTCTCTCATTTGTTTGTTGATTTGCGTCTGGACTATGTCCTTGCAAATTAAGATGAATTGAAAGATTGAAAACCATGAGAGCATCTGCAAAAAATACCTGGTTTTTATTTCAGTAAAGTTTTCACCTGTCAAGAAGCTGACAAAAAATGGGTCATGTCCTCAATGCAGCAAGAACAGAAGGCACAGCGGATCAGCACCTTGCAGTGTGATTACATGTGACATCTAATGGTGAATAACATTTTTCTTCACAAACGATCTGCATTGTGAAGGATGCCTTCACTGGGACACAGTTAATTGGCATCATTTTTCAAAAAAATATCATGACCCAAAAAACAACTCTCCAGTTTCCAGTCTGGTACTCGTCAGCAGTGCGTCTGTCAAAATGAACTGAATTGATAACAACCAACAGAAAAAAATCTATAAATTAAAACTTGTCACACCTGCTACTTTCCATATTGATGCTGGACGTCGTGTTTATCCTGGGGAAAAAATCTCGGAAACACCCTGTCACAATTCTCGCACTTGACATCGAAATGGAAATGTTCCAATGTCAAGATTTCTTAACAACTTTACGACATTTGGGATCTCACGAAACAATTTTTTGTCAATATTATAGATCCTTCAACGGATGGAGTTTGCTAGATTACAAGCGGGGGTGTTCAGGGGGTTTTATGCAGGGACTGTAGAATGGGGTGAATGGGTAATATCTTGGAGGAGTGAATGAATCATTATCTTGGACGTGGACTTCTGGCAATGGAGTTATTCTCATTGTTACGATGTGATATGCAATGCAAACTGATGACAGAGACAGTTGCAATAAAAAGAATTGTGTTTTGAAATAAATAGTGTAATGATGTTCACTAGTTGCCAACGGATTTTTCAACATTCCTGCCCTGTTTCCCAATAAGTGTGGCATTTCTGCAGGCCAGAATTGCATACCTGCTCAGCGCAGGCCACAATTCCGAACAAGACGAGCACTCTCTCTCAGTTCTATCTCATTATCAGCCAAGTTCTGGTCTGGTGTGTTCTGCATCCAAAGCCATGCAACAGCAAGCTCTGAGAAACAGCAATTCTAGTAAGGCAATGAAGCATCGTTAAAGAAGATAAAGCAGCCAGTACAACGATATTTTCACGCATGCACCAAGTGATGTTGGTTCCAAGTGAACTGGATGCAACTGTCCACATTCACCAAGTAAAGTTGGTGCAACTCTCCACATTCACCAAGACATCTGTACAAGTGTTATCTGTATCAAGTGTCATCTGTACACATTCAATAAGTGAAATTGGTTCAACTGTACACATTTACCCAAGTGAAGTTGGTGCAACTGTACACATTTACCAAGTGAAGTTGTTGCAACTGTCCACATTCACCAAGTGAAGTTGGTGCAACTGGACACATTCACCAAGTGAAGTTGGTGCAACTGGACACATTCACCAAGTGAAGTTGTTCAACATTCACCATCACCAAGTGAAGTTGGTGCAACTGTACATATTCACCAAGTGAAATTCGTGCAACTTGGAACTCTTCACATTCACAAAGTGAAGTTGTTGCAACTGTCCACATTCACCAAGTGAAGTTGGTGCAACTGGACACATTCACCAAGTGAAGTTGGTGCAACTGCGCGCATTCAGCAAGTTAATGGCTTGACGACATCCGAGATTCAGGTGCAATACAGTTTCAAAATGCCAACGAAAAATTGTCTCAAGAAGGGGGAATAGCAGTTTGCGAGGAAAGGGGTTCATAAATAACTACTGGAACCTTTTCGCTGTGAGGTTCGGAGGCAATTTCACCATAAAGTGGGGCGCAATTACTTGTGGTTGACTTTCATCTCGCGTTGAAATTGCAAGTTGCCGCAACGCATTTCCGGGTCACAACGACCTCATATCAGCTGCTGAGACTGAACAGACCCTGACAATCGTCTGCTCTGTATGATGACATGACGTCTTGGAAGCTTATTTCTAAATTCCAAACAAAATTGCCAGAATTTCAACCAATGGAATGGATTTGAAATTTAAATAAAATTATGCTATTTAAAAACATTTCTGTGGATGTGGATTCCCGATTCGATTTTGTGGATCAGCCAACGTGGCCGAGTGGTCTGAGGTGTCATGCTGCTCATTCAGAGGTTGCATGAATGGTGGGTTCGAATCCTGCCCAAGGTATTTTGGAAAAAACTTTTGAAAAATACTGAAGTATTTTTTGACATCAGTGGGTTTGACACCTCACAGTTGCTTAACACCACGCTATCGGTTGACACCATGCAGTAGGTTGACACGATGCAGAGGTTGACACCAGGCAGAGGTGGAGTTAGAGTGTGAGTAGGTTTGATTAGATTAGTTTTAGATGTCAACATGTTTTTAATTTAGAATGTACCTGGGTCGAAATTCTGGTGATTTCAATATTCGCATGTGGAAACATCCAGCAACTTGCAATTTCAACTGAGATAAACGTCAACCACATTGGGAAACTATTTTCTGGACAAACAGAAATGGTCAACTGGCACTCATGAATTTTCTTTGGACCAGGGGCCCCACATCGTGCCCCAACAGATTGGTCTGAACATCTCAACGCTATGCTCAGTGTTGCTCATCATTTGATAAATGTCCGACCTTTGTTTTTCTGTTTGCCAAATTTCCTCTGCCGGTTCCCGTACTGAGCTGGAAAGAAGCTGAAAACAGCACACAATTTCAGTAGGTCTGATGGCTTGGCAGTGCTTTCCCTGTGATGGTTTTAACTGAGGGTCTACTGTCATGCTGATTTGTGGATTTGATATCCACTGGAATGGCACTGTTCATCATCTGTCCTGCAACGCATCCAGCAAATTGGATTCCTCTGTTGGGAAAGCATGTCACAAAACAAAACGATTTTAACGAGAAAAAAATAGATTTGTTTTAAACCTGCCGTTAAAATGCTAGATCAGGTGATGGTTATGCATATCCTGATCTTTACCTTATCTAACCGATGGTTGCAGAGATTAGAATGACAGTCACAAAGTTTTTACGCATGCCGTTCGCCAAAATGCTTATTCATTTTTGGCAAAATTTGTAATTTTTTGGTTTTCCAGCTAACCAACATCTGCAAACAGGAATTGCAAACTGTGAACAAAAAAATTAAATTCCATCTGCAAGTGCCAAAAACTGCCACAGATGCCAAAAACACATTGCAGTCAGTCATCACAGCCGCTCGACTGAATGCAGTGAACAAGTCAAATGCTGTGCTTACACCAGGCCGTCATGGCTCCCTTCATCAATCCCATTCAAAAAAATTGATTCTGAGCAAATGTTAAAAATTGATTGCCCTGCAATGAATTCCAACAGCGATGCAATACAACAACTGATCCAATTGCCTTCAGTTATTCTTTTTATTCATTTATCTTGGAGTCATACTACTTAAATTTGGTTTGTTTGCTGCAGCCGCTCTAGAACCTCAATTCTTACGTGTGGTACGCCGATCGCAGGATTTTTGGCATGCAGAAGGATTCCCCTACATGGTTTTTTTGTCTTGTATTCAACAGAAACCAGATTTGGGAAAATGTGACTGGTGTCATTGATACTGAGTGAACTGAGTCCAGCTTACACTCTTTGCAGAACTCGTGGCGTGAAGAAAACCGTACAGGAAACTGCTGCTTGTACAGGCAGTAAAAATGACTATGAATTCTTTGCATTCTGAAATATCAATGCAAGGCCCCTCATCCTCACAGTTGATATAGTAGAGATTTCAGGATTTTATTTTTGCTGCCCACGTCTAGGTTTTTCCAAGTGAAGTCTTTGGCATTGTGAGAATTGATTTTTGAAAAGAATTTAACACTGTCGCTATGTGAAGGTTAAGCTTTTCTGAACTGAAAAGATGGAAGTCCTTGAAGTCATTGAAAAGAAAGCTCGAAAACGTTACGAGAATGTGTGTGAGCGTCCACAATGTCTGAATTCTGTGGTCATAAAGTTGGAAGCTTGGGTTTCTTATTTTTAAATGACATGTGATTTCACTTTATCTAAGAAACAATTGTGATGAAAAACATTTTTGGCATTATTCTCTTTTGACTTGACTATAAAATCACCAGCTGCTGATTTTTTACCGCATTTCCCGTATTGTTTTATTGCAGATAATCTTTTTTGTCTTTTCTTCACATTATCCGTTCACCACAGCAATGTCTGTGGTGCAGTGCTTAGCTATGCAATGCCTTTAGCTGTGCAGACACTCATTGCATTTGAGATTGCATCACACTATTTCATTTCGAAATGCCTCCACGATCCAAAAAGGTGAGTACTTTATAAAATAAAAATGTTTTAATTTTTTTTTCTTTATGAAATGTCTGAGTGGTGCAGCAATGTGATATAATGCTCACTGTCGATGAAAGTATGTTGTATCGCTTCAGTCTTGCATACTACTACGACTGCTTGGGAAGATGGTGGTCAGCCAATTGGTAGCATTCTGAGTATCGATCTGATTTGGAACGTGTGACTGATGAGTGATGATAGGCTACATTTATGCAAACATGGACAGGCAAAGGGTTCGACCATAACCCGCCTGAACCCATTTCTTAATTGAGCTTGACCTGGACCAGATAATTAACAAAGATATAGGAAGATGGGAAACTGTCATGGTGTTTGCAGGATGATCAACAACTGACCAACTCAAAAATGAAATTGGGAAGATGTGGTGTATATCCATCCAGGTTCGATTCCTTCTGCATGGAGTCTTGCTAGGCTGCTAAGAGATTGGTTATGATCTACAGGACCTAGTTCAGCCTAAATGACGAATTACCTTGATTCTGGCAATGACATCACTATCAATATTGTCATCTTGTCAAAATGTTTGTTGTTCGCAGGTTTAAAAATTGAAAATCCAAAAAACTGTCTTGACAAGTTGTTTCCGTGGATGAATGACGCTGGGGGTCGTTTTGCGTTGGTGTTTCGTCGTTTTAGACGCAACCCTTTTTGTGATTCATCAGAGGCTGATCGGCAACACATGATCAGCCGTGATGTGTGTACGGTTCCACGTGATGAGTTCGGTGTCATCTCCTCCATTCTTCACGCCGGATCAAATTCTTGGGTCATAACTGACCTGGGGTTTCTCACTCAGACAGGCCCATGATAGTCACCCCAAAGCGTCACAAGGGACAATCACAATGAGGTGGAATCAATTGTCGGAAGTTGCCGCCAAGTTGGTCACCCTTCTTTTTCTGGTGCTCAAGTTGTCCTTCTATGATGTTCCAGTTCATTCGGTTTTACATGAACGCCCTTCTGCCCAGTGGAAATGACAAGGCCTTCCGATAGCTGAATAGACATTTTTGGGAATGAGTAGGATGAATGATCGCAGGCTTCAGCAAAACTTGCACCTATAATTGCAGTAAAACCGAATCTTTCATCAATTCGTACCCCTAAAGTGGCCAAAACACATTTGGTAAAAAACCGAACCCTAGACTGAACTGTTCCTCTCCATGACTGACTTGTAAGTTATCGGCAAATTTT
Organism: Sinentomon sp. SZTP_YWyxl; assembly: GCA_030068105.1. Taxonomy (NCBI): domain Eukaryota; kingdom Metazoa; phylum Arthropoda; class Protura; order Sinentomata; family Sinentomidae; genus Sinentomon; species Sinentomon sp. SZTP_YWyxl. The sequence continues at coordinate 8,895 of JASGXE010009616.1, forward strand.
GAACTCTGTTGTGTCAAAGGACGAAGCGGCCTCTATTCCCCGTTGATTTTGTTTCTCATTCCAGGATTTGACTGTCATCATTCTTGATGTCGGTCGAACAGCAAACCAAGCTGCTCCTGATGTCCAGTCTTTCTTGGAAGCAAGTATTGAGTCGGCCTTGATGATATTACAACGAATGGTAAGTTATCCCCTCTTTGGTGTTTGTTTAAGCTGTGCCTTTGTAACCTGTCGTTACAGGACTGCTGGCACTCCATTTTCTTTCTTGTAAAACATTCTTTTGCCAATGCACTTCAGATTTCCCTTTGCTTGATAAAAATGTATCAAAGGAAACATCACGATAGCTTTCTCGATTTTTCCATCTCCAATCTATGGTCCATCTTTTCTGTCACCAGTCTCTGAGCAGGCACATTTTTATCCAATCACTAGACCATCACTTTTTTATCTCATCCCTGGACCACCACTTTCTTCTACAATCTTTGAACAATTACTTCTCCAATTCCTGGACCCTCAAAACTGGTTTGGATTCCTCCAAACCCGGGACCATCACTTATTTTTCCAATCCCAGGACCTTCACTTTTCTCTCCGGACCATCACTTCTTTCTCTCACTTTTTTCTCCAATCTCTGAACCATCAATTTTTCTCCAATCCCTGGACCATCAACTTTTTCTTGAATCTCTGGGCCATTGCTTTTTTCTCCAATCCCTGGACCATCACTTCATTCTCTGATCCTTGGACCATCACGTTTTTCTCCGATCCTCGGACCATCACTTTTTTCTCCAATCCTTGGACCATCACATTTTTTTCCAATCCCTGGACCATCAATTTTTTTTCCAATCCCTAGATCTTCACTTTTTTCTTGAATCCCTGGACCATCAATTTTTTCGCCAATCCCTCGATTGTTTATCTGTGATCGGTGGTACCTGCTGTCTGGATTGGTGTGGATGAATTTGGTGTGATTTTTACTTTAGTTTTTACATTGCATTTTGGCACGAAAACGCTTTACTGCTGCACCCAGCTAAGTAGGATAAAGCATATTATGCATGAGAAGATTACCAGAGTCGGGCTTCAGCAACTTTTGTTGTTTTTAGATATTTTCTGGCAAGAACGATGAAGTGAGCATTATCCTGAATGGCACTGAAGGAACAGCCAACAATTTGGCAAGTGAAGACGAAGGGAATTATGAAAACATCACCATAGCAAGTGAATTGATCCAACCCAACTGGAACTTGGTCCGAACTATCAAGGACATCAAAGGCACCGATGTTGAAGGAGACTGGCTGGATGGACTCATTGTTTCCCTAGACTTTCTAAAAGATGCCACTGAGTGAGTTTTCCACCTGCATTTAGTGCACTGCCTGCACTTTTAAGTGATCCACCTGCACGTTTTTTGTGATCCACCTGCACTTTGAATGGGGGGGCCCACCCCACTAAAGGGTGAAAAATGAAATTTTCTCATCATGTCATATGCTTTCCCTCCTGATTCTGTGATGTTTTCTGAGCATTTTGGTCCAAAAATGAGTAAAATCCGTTGAGAAATGGCTTCACAAGAGCAAATTTCAGCATGCGATGCAAATTCGTACACTGCTTTTTCACCATTTACCTCAAAAAAGTTTGTTCGAAAACCCCGTTTTTCTCGCATTTTGATTTCCGGTGCAAAAACAGACTCTCGAATAGCATATTTCTGTCATTTCAAGGGCTAGAAAGGTGAAAATTGGCAAGCTTGTGTAAAAAAAGTGTGCTGAGTTGCCTGACAGAGCCGGATTTCTCATTTATTCACCCTTCAATATCAAATGGCATCTCATTGTACAGTGGTTATTTTTACCGCAAGTCATCTTTTTACAGAAAAAAAAACTGACCTTAGAGTGAAAATTTTAAAATTTGGGCTCTGTCAGTCACTTTTTGAGCATAATTTGCTAGAAACATACAGTGAGATTAAAGCTAAACCGGTGGGCTGGGGTTCACCCGTTATGCATGCATGTCGCTCTCTCGACTGTGGTTTTTTATGTTGTTTTCACCCACCTGTTTATTTCCGTTGAAGCAAAATGCGGCCTTTGACGCTGACCGCTTACAGGGTGAACGACGAGTAATCAGTAGACTATTGTCCAATACGAAGTATGTTCGAATTGTTCGCCATCGGCGACAATGCAGTCATGCAATCTTTGTTGCCACTCTCGTCGAACGTTCGCCAACATTTCTGGTGTTATGGAGGCCGCCACTTCGGCGATAGAATTCCACAGTTCTTCAATTGTCGTAGGATGTGCTCGGCAAACATTCGACTTTAATAAATGTCCCCATAGGAAAAAATCCAGGGGCGTGAGATCTGGCGACCATGCTGGCCATGATTAGTACTGGCCCCCTCACCCGATCCATTTGCCGGTGATGAAATTCCTCGCTAACCTAGGCAGCACTTCTGTAATAATTACCTCCCATCAACAGAACCATCTCCACTCGCTCCTCGTCCGTGTAACGCACCATCTCGACTCGTCGTTGTTTTCGGAACACCCAGCAACTCAATTACGACCTTGAGATTGGAAATCGCGCGCTGACAACGACAGAATTGCCGGCGAAAGCTTTTAGCTTGCATGAGCCAATTTTGCCGTCCTCTCCCATGCAATCTGCTGCGAGAGAGACCGACGGGCGAACCACCAGCCCACCGGTTTAGCTTTGATCTCACTGTATATCACTGTTGCAAAATTGGTTCTGGCCTTTCAGTTAGACTGTCGCTAAGATTACACTTATGTTTTTATCTTATTTGTTGGATATCTCGGGAACCAGGTGAGGCACGGCATTGAAATTTTGCACAGACATTCCTTTCAAGAGGCCAATTATGCCCTCCAAATTTCAGCAAAATCGGTTTACAAACGCCGAAGTTGGTCCATTAGGGTGTCCCCCCCTTTAGTGCAATACCTGTATTTCAAGACCACTGTATTTCTGCAAGACCACTGTATTTCAAGACTACTGTATTTCAAGAGTGCAATACCTGTATTTCAAGACCACTACCTGCACTCGCTCTGCCTTGCTTGGATCAGAATCAATTTGCTTTTCGAAATCTTGCTTCGCCTGGCAACACAGAATGTTTGTTCACTCTGACAAAGCAACTTTGACATTTTCTGACTTCTGAGAGCAGGTGACGTTTCGAGAGATTAGCTTCCTCTTTCTCAGCCTGCTCAGTTGTGAACAGTGCTGGCACACAACTCACGACTTGTCACCTACAAGTCTGCTCACAAGTCAAATGAGTTGAATAGAAGCGGGGAAGCAATTCCCAGAATGACCCCTGCTCTCCGGAGAACAGAAAATGTCCGTCAGTCTGCTCAGTATCAATTTGAATTCTGAGGTGACTCTGGATTGCGGAAGATACCTGCATTTAAAGTGGGTGAAATGTCACACCATTTTTTACAACAAAGACAGTCCATTGTGTGATGAAGTCACTCCATCGTGCATGATTTTAATTTTAAGAGATTGGATCCTGTCCAAGACAGATTAAGCTTGGGCCTTCGGTATAGTTGTTTTTGAGTACTGAGCCTGTCCTTTTATACTCTATTTCAGACAACTTGAGCCAGACTCCTCAAAATTGGTTATATTCTCCAGTTTTGGTGGCTCGAGCAGTTCCGATGAATTGGATATCATTGCTCAAGGCATTAACAAATTGGGTACTGAATTAACAATCATGTAAGCAGTTCGTTTTTTCATATTTTCAACTCTTTTGTTGTTGATAGGTTTCTTCCAATCACATTGGGCTATTCAAATTTATTGTGTCGTTTTGTAACAAAGACACCGAGATGGTGTGAATTCTTCTCAATTCTCTCAGGTTTCTTCGCTTTTTCACAAGTTTTTTATGCCTTTCCACCATTTTTAGATTGTTTTTGCAGTTAACTTGTCAGGCACCGATTTGCCAGTTTTCGAACACTTATTGAACAATTTCACAACTTTTTTGTCAATTCTCATTCTTGTCTCATTTTTCTGCTCAGGTGTTCAAGCATTCCCTCTTGATTTGGCTGCACTTTGCATGTTCTGGGTCCAAAATCAACAAAGGCCTGGCCAGCATAGATGCAGGAAAAACGGCAAATCCACTCTTCAATGTGGAGTCACGACTCAGGGAGCGGTTTAATTTGGGAAGAGATTTTTAACAGAGCGTCGGCCTTGATATTGGGAGCATGTGTGCAGTGTAAGGGTTGAAAGTGGATGTAAATTGCTGGACCCATCTTCTGTGTGCCATTACATGGATCTACAGTTGCTTCGTTTTCCGCCGTATAAGGTGTTGAAAATTGGTGTAAATTGCTGGACCCGTCTGCTGTGTGCCATTTCCTGAATCAGCAATTGCTTTGTTTTCCGCCGTGTAAGGTGTTGAAAATTGGTGTAAATTGCTGGACCTATCTGCAGTGTGCCATTTCCTGAATCAGCAGTTGCTTTGTTTTCCGCCGTGTAAGGTGTTGAAAATTGGTGTAAATTGCTGGACCTATCTGCTGTGTGCCATTTCCTGAATCAGCAGTTGCTTCGTTTTCCGCCGTGTAAGGTGTTGAAAATTGGTGTAAATTGCTGGACCTATCTGCTGTATGCCATTTCCTGAATCAGCAGTTGCTTCGTTTTCCAAAATCAAGTAAACAGAGAAGTTATGATTTCTCTTGGAACCTCTGGTTATCTGTATGCAATCATTAACCTTTTCCACCCCAGGCGTGCATATGGAGCAAGCAACTCCTGCGTGAAAGACCAGACCAAAATATTGCGCTGTGGTGGCACAAGCACCAGAGCGCCTCATGGGGCGCATGACTGTCCTGTTCACTGATACCAGAGGGGCTGCAGCAGGACAGCGCACCACTACCAGATAATTTGGTCAATCCTTCATTTGTCGCTTTGATGGACGTTTAGCTGTACAAAATGAGAAGGTTATTCCCATTGAAGCCAATAAGGTCATCGAATATTAGTATCACTTTCTTGATTGGATAAATCGAAGGCTGCTGGTATCAAGACTGTGTAGACTTTGTGCAAAATGAAACGCCCTTCTCTCTTGATTATGCCTTCCACGTTTGGTTTATCCCGTGTCCATCAGAGTCTGAGCTGTCCCATTTGTTTGTTAGGCGGAGCAATGAAAATTCCGAAAATAATTCGGAGGCGATCGGCAAATCACATGTCTGCCAAATGGAATTGACTTCATGTGTGTGCGGGTGTCAAGCTTCGATCCAAATTGGCCTGCCTTTTTGATGATCTTCAATCTGGAGGGCGGAGATGGAGGAAAGTCAAATGGACTCGTCCTTTTAAACATACAGGATGTCAAAATTTATTTTACTGCAATTTTTATTTTTGGTCGAAGCAGTTTCGTGTTTCCAACAGCATTACTTTTGCGCCCCAATCCATGTGTGCAATTCATGAATTTATTCTTTGACTGGGCGTCTGCATTGAGAACACGGCCTTGTGCTGCAAAATTACGATGGGCGATAGCTGGCCAACGAACGCAGTGTCCTTCCATTTTCAACTGTCCACTTGGGGCGCTGTTGAGTGTTGACAAAGAGAACTCCCAACACTTTTGGTCATGATTGAGACTGCAAACAATGGAAGCCGCCGACAGACCGCCAAAAACATTGAAAATGAATGCGCACGGAGGTGTCACACTGTGGATCATGCTGGGATGAACCGCTACAACATGACAGGAAATTCCTGTCATGTTGTAGCGGTTCATCCCAAAGACTCCTCTGCTCTCGTGTCTTCACAGATGATATTCTTATACAGGGAGTCCCATTTCATAGGTCCAAAAGATGGCTCGCCTTTGTTCCAAAAAATACTGCGCAGGAAAATAGACCACACCTTCATAACACCATGCACAATGGCACAGGGTCAAGATTAAATTAACAATAACACCCCATCACTCATTTAAAATGGGACTCAAATGCAATGATAACGAAAAAGTCCCCAAATACAGGGTGGTTTTTTTAAAGTATCACTGGTTATCGCCGTTATCGGGTTTTCGGTGCAGTGTTTTGGCCATGAGTTGCTTTTTTGCTGCTACAACACAAATCGAAGGCCAAAATCGCGAACGTGTAAACGAGCCTTAGAACACCTGCACATTCGTCAGCTTCATGATCCGTTGGACGCTCACAAGCCTTTTATTTTGAAGTTGAAAAGTGAGTCATGAAATGAATATGGAAAGTTCCCACTTCAACTCTGCATTGACGCGACAGCTCACCAAATCAATTTTACATGGTGTCACCAAAATCATGACATCAACAAACATAAAAAACAAAAGTAAACATATTCAATTTACAATCAGCAAATGACTGGGCTGAGATTGCATGCTTGTGTCGTGAATTTCTGTGCAAGCTCTTTACCTTCCACCTACACCCTACCCTAATGTAAAGGCATCCTGCATCACCCTCGCACAACTCCCAACACAGCGGCGCCATTAATTAATTTCCCCGCATGCGAATCGTTCACGTTTTTTCTTTTAAAACTTGCCTAAAATTTACAAACTTGTCACCTGGTTGCAATGAAGTCCCAATACGCATTGTTCGAGACAAAACATCATTTGAAAATGAGATACTAGGTACGGACAGATGTGTCAGGAAGCAAGCAACTCGATACTTAAACCATTTTAGCCATCACCCCTAAAATTCCATAAGTTGGGATTTTTGAAAAACACGGTTTAATTCTTGTTAAATCAGGTGTTAGTTCAAAGGTGTTAAAGATTAAGCAAGCGCTTGGGCTCCAGACCGCCCCTGGGTGAGGACAAACTTTCACGCAACTCGAGCAGCGCGACCAGTGCCGTTCATAATCGACTCTTTCATTGCAGTTGGGCAGAACATTTGCCGAGCTGGAAGGTCGCATGCATGATCCTTTCAGCAGCTTTAATCGTGTTTGGAATTGCAATGGGCTACTTCGGGCAAAACGAACCTTCATGTTGTTCATTAAACTTAGCAGGATTTATGGCAACACCCTGTGATTCTTAGCCTTGATTTACTCGAAGACTCGCGTTTCGATCTGCATCTTCTCTCCTCACCTGCGCATGCAGGTGTTCAATGCGGCAATTCACTTCGAATTTGTCGTTGGCTCGCACATGATTGGAGAGAAAACAAAATGACGATAAATGCTTATTCATTGGCCGATCAGATTGAAGTTAATCGGGGAAGTGTTTCGGGGTAACATGTCCACAAAGGAGTGTTTACACGTTCGAACTCTGCTGTGAAATTTGCGTGAAAAGGTACCATCACTGCAAACTCGATTTTTG